>JAHXMU010025130.1:33476-50203 GCA_019455685.1 Philornis downsi
TTTTTTTGATATCTGAGTATTTCTAATTTTTACATATAGAATAACAAACTTGCCGTATCGGTCGTCATATAAGGGGAAATAAATGTTTTTCTCAAACACTTTAAACCAAACACTTCGAAGCATAATTGAAAAAAAAACAATGTTTTAAGTATTTCGCTACGGTGGCTTTGGAAGTTGTTCAAAACTGTTTCGATGGAAGTGATAAATATGAATTTTTAAAACAGGTGAAAATGTAATTGTTTTTGAATGGCTCCCACTTTCTTATGCTGAGATCAATTAATTTGTATGGAAGGTAGCGGAAAAAGTATGACAATGCACTGCATTTTCGTGCTGTGGCTCTACTTTGGCAAACACACAACAAGCAGCAAATTTAGTTCAATTAAATCGATCGATATCGATCTAAGAATATATGGGTTAAATTAGTCATTTGCATAGCAGCCAACAGAAGAAAGAAGGAGGCCGATATAGCCCGTTTACAAATCTCGGCTAAGATCTGCGAAATTACTGGGCTATGTCAAAGGCGTAGCGCGATTATACATGATCACGCATTGAACTCTGCCTAAACCACCAATCATTATTTAAGCGACGGTAATTTCAATGTATATGAGGAACACTTCTCATATTCTGACGTTTGGAATCTTCGATAAACGTGAGAAGCTGTCCTATATCTGATTCAAATGTTTCTTTTGCAAAGTTTTATAAAGATTTATGACTATATGTAGGTCCAAGTTACGCAACCAGCGAAGCTTTTTTTAACAGAAAAAATATTCAGTAAATGTGCACTGTAAAGCACCTAAGGTCCAAAAAAAAAAAAAAAAAAATTCGTAGCTATAAATCGGTCAAAGTCCAATTTTAATCACACTTCTGATTTGTGGCTTATCGGTTTGCATGTGAGACTCGTAAATCCAAGTCTCGCCATAAGATATATTTCGTTTTATGAACGTTCTGTCAGAACCGATCTAGTGGAGCGTTAACGCTTAAATTGATTCGTGAAGTACAGAAAGTTCAGAGGCCACGTTCGTTACTTTACCCTCCTGTTGTCATAGGGGCAAATCTTGCATCACACCTCGACAGCTTTTGAATGCACTGTACCACTCATATGCACTAGTTTATAACAAAATTGATTCACTGTAAACATTCGAATTTCCATTTGCAATACAAAATATAATGAAAATTCTTTGTCCGATATTTTTATCCATTATAGCAATCGCAAAACACTCTCGAGATAAACTGAAAAAATTCAGGAATGTAAACAAACCAAATGATGGCTCAGGCTCAAACTCCGCGTCAATATAGCCAGTTGGGGGCAGCAGCTAGGATGACTTTTGCTCACAAAAAGAATTTTCGATTCCTTTAGAAGGGCTTTTTAAATGTTTTTTGTAATGTATTACCTATGGGAAGAACATGCTTCTGAAAAGCAAACTTGAGGCGGTCCGTAAACTAGCCGAACTGACGTATAGATGGTGGCAGTAGTTTGAAAAAATTATTCAATTTCCATTTGCAATACAAAATATAATGAAAATTCTTTGTCCGATATTTTTATCTATTGTAAAAATAGCAAAACACCCTTGAGATAAACTGAAAAAATTGATGCAATGACGGATCGCGTTCAAACTCCGCGTCAATATAGACAGTTGAGGGCAGCAGCTGGGATAACTTGCTGACAAAAAGAATTTTCGATCCCTTTAGGAGGGCTTTTTAAATGTTTTTTTTGCAATGTATTAACTATGGGAAGAACATGCTTCTGAATAGCCTACTTGGGGCGGTCCTAAAACTAGCCGAACTGACGTATATATGGTGACAGTAGTTTGAAAATATTATTTTGTTGAAAAGTGCCAACATATGTTTCAAGTTTTAAGGCGCCACCTTGTTTAGTACTTTTATTTGAGCCATCAAAAGTAAATGATCATCCTTATCGAATTTAATATTTCCATGTAAAATGTCTCAATTCAATCAATATTAAAGCCGAGCTAAATTCTATTTTGGGGGAGTCTGCTCTTTCGTTTACAACTATAAAATATTGGGTGGCAGAGTTTTAACGAGGCATAAGAGTTGCCAAAACGAACACCGTAGTCATCGACTGATTGAGATGTCCACGCCAAACACGGTTAAGAAAATACACAAAATGGTATTGGTTGCTTGTCGGCTGAAGTGAAGTGCGTCTGCTGGCTGAAATGACAGGCATTTTGAAAAGTGATATATATCGTATATTGATCGAAGATTTGAAGATGAGAAAGCTGTGCGCAAGATGGATGCCGCGTTTGCTTTCAATAGAGCAGAAATAGCGTCGGCAAAATGTTTCTGTAGGGTGTTTGGCGATGTTTCACCGCAATAAAGCTGAATTTTTGCATTGATTTATAACCATGGATGAGACGTGGGTTCACCACTTCACTCCTGAAACAAAGAAATAAACAAAGCAGTGGACTAGAAGGGAAAAATCGTGCCCAAAGAAGGCGAATACGGTTCCATCTGCAGACAAGATGACGGTGTCTGTGTTTTTTTTTTTTTTTTGGGATGCACATAGGATTATGGAAATTATGGAAAAAATCCGCATTTGTTGAAAAAGAAAAAGTTTTTTCATCAAGACAATGCTCCAGTTCACACATCCATCATCGTAATGGCCAAAATTAATGAGCTAAAGTTTGAATTGCTTCATCACATATGTTATTCGTCAGATTTATCTCCCTCGGACCATTTTCTATTTACAAACTTGAAAAATGGCTCTTTGGAAAATGATTTGCCAGCAAGGAAGAGGTGGAGTCAGCGATTGATGGTTATTTTAAGGAGTTTGACAGTTCTTATTGTAAACAGGGTATAGAAGCTATTGAAGATCACTGAAACAAGTGTATCGAGCTTAAAGAAGATTATATTGACAAATAAAGAGAAGTTTTCTCAACTTTTCTTTGTATTTTTGATAGGTCTGCTAGTTTTGAGACCGCCGTAGTACATCGACTATCGTTCCTAATTATATAGCAATTTTTAAGACATTTTGAGTAAGTAAGAGAGTACAAAAATTTCAATCAGGTGAATTAATTTGCATATACTTTCTGAAAGGACCGCCAGAAAAAGCGGGATAAATTGCTGGTTCTTATCTACTAATGCTGTGAGTTGAAGTACAGCAAAAGAATCAAAATTATTATTATTACTGAGCCAATTTGTTATTTATTTAGATAACCTAATCGCAGCAAAAATGTAGGTGATTTTTATTCATAGAACTGAGTTCAGTAACTGCTTGTTGCGGAATTCAGTATAATAGAATGAAAGATATGAATCTAGGAAAACATTGGTTAGATTAGACGATTTGTGTGGAAGATATGATAAAAGGCAAAATTATCCGTCCATTATTGTCACTTCTAACGAAATGTTACAATTTAATGTAATCAATTGAGGTTTAAGAATCAGTAGCTGATAGTACGGAAAATCAAATTTCGACAAACCGGCCGATTTGTATATTAGGTACCCGCAAATGTGAATTATCAAAGCAAATGTAAGTTTACAAAGCACATAATCTGCACCAAATGTGAATGAGTAATTTGCTACTACTTAAAAGATGTGAAGCTAAGAAAATATGGGTTAAACTGGTCATTTGTGTGGGAAGTAGGAGAAAAAGGCGTGGTTACTTGATCAATTTTTCTATAGAACTTTCTGTAGGAATTAACAGGAAAGCCCCGAATTTCGAAAAATCAGTCAATTTTAATTCTCAAACCACACTTTAGCAAATCCTTACAGGGTACAGCCTGAGTTATCTGCTACTACTTAAAAGATGTGAAGCTTAGAAAATATGGGTTAAACTGGTTACTTGTATAGGAAGCAGGAGAAAAAGGCGTGGTTACTTGATCAATTTTTCTATAGAATTTTCTGTAGGAATAACTACGGAAGCCCCGAGTTTCAGAAAGTCGGTCAATTTTAATTCTCAAATCACACTTTAGCAAATCCTTACAGAGTACAACATTTTATTGAATTTCGTTTATGGATAAAAGGTACGAACGTGTTTAATCGATTGACTTTTTTAAATTTTACCTTGCATTGTAGAAAATGTAAGACAAGCAAAAAAAAAAAAACAAAAAAACAAAAATCAAATTCCTTTACATCTCATGAATGAGACATGGAAAAGCTTCTCACTGTCAATGAGCTTACAAGGATTCTATTTTTAGACTCACTCAACGAGACCTACCGTTTAACAACCCTTCCGAATGTCACAGTTTGAGGAACATTTAAAAGACTGGCCGACTACTCGAATGTATATTGAAATGACCGCCGATCAAATAATGATAGTACAGGGGACTGTATACGGGATTGAACCTGCAATCATGCGAACAATAGTCTTGGGTGCTAACCATCGCGTCACGGTTGATTACAACGCATTGGAAAGATATTTAGGTTACCGTATTTCGAAAAGTAATTGAAAATATCACAAAATGTTAGGTTAGGTTAATTTTTAAGAAGTTTTATAAAAATTAACGACTTTTATGCTGTCTAAGGGCCAGTCAGTTAACCAGCTAGACAGACGGACTTGGTCGATTTGAAAAGTCATGAAACACATTTGATCAAAAGATATTAGGAACTTTAGGCGCTTCCTTCTGGGTGTAACGTTTTTGTGTATCACATCTTTTTAAGCTACAATATTTAAAAAGCCCTTAAATTCCTATTTGAGAATTAGCTTCCTTCGGTGTAAAAACAATTTTTCCACAACATACTTTTTAATATGCTGTGATTCTGTTTTTCTAAATAGGTTTTTATTTTTTAATGAAACGAAGAATTTTTGTTAAGAAAAACACTTTTTATAGCTACTCATTGAGCTTTTATGTGCTTGTTTTCCTATTATATTTGCCTACTTCCTTTTAATTGTATAGGGTGGCGCATAAGTAACGTTAACGGCGACTATACTGAATGCGTTCTTGTGCATCATTTGGTTTTAGCTCGTGAACCAATTGCATCTTATATGGGAAGAGACGTAACATATGTAAAATTCTTTCAAAAGACCGCCAAACATCTCTAACTGCTGAGAACGTCACCTGGTGGAAGTTTTTTTCAATACATACTTGCTCGCACTCGAGCAATGATCACTTCATTTCGAACTGCACGAGTTCTTCCAGCACGCGATAGATCACATTCAGACTCTTGTTGCCCAAAACGCTGAACCAATCGGTAAATTGTTGGAGCACTAGGAGCATTTTGAGCATAAAAGAAATTTCGATATGATCTAAATAATCGAATGCTGACTTTCAAAGTAAAATTGAACAACTTTGCTTCTTTGTTCTGAAATGAGCCTTTCCATCATAAATTTCCCAAGTATTATTTAATTAATTCTGTAAAGAGACGAAAAAAAAGACTTAAACAAAAAATGTATTCACTGATCAAATCTTAACGTTGCTTATGCGCCACCCTATAGATGCTGAAAAAAGTACTTGTATGTGAACAAAGACTTCTTTTATTTGACATGTGAAAAAACTATAGACTTTGAGGAATTTTTCAGTTGGCTACAGAAACCATTAATCTTAAGAAGCCCTAAAAAATATTTTCAATATTACAACAACAGTAAACAGTTTATCCATTGCTATATAAATATCCTTATTTACAATTCAACCAGTAAAAGCCAAACACGTGTAAACTTTATACGTTTAATACCGACCGACTACATTGTCTGGTGAGAGTACGACTGACAGCGTGTGTACTCGTATGTGCATCTGACAGTTTCCACAGCAAAGAAAGCCTACGGCCAATTGGATACTGCCTCACATGTAAACTAATTATTAAGCTTTATGAGTGAATGTCGAAATGTAGGTTTCTGGGCATATTTACTCATATGTTGTATACAAATCGGAATGAAGAATCAACTGACGGCACTTATGAACGGAAGCCATTAATCACAACTTATAATATAATTAAATTTCTTTCCTGTTGGCAATGTCAGAAACAGTTTGACTTTGAATGCCCCCTTCGGGCATTTCTAATTTAGTGGAAGCTGTTGTTTGTTGTGTAAATGAATGAGCCAAGTTCATGGCTCCATTTATTTCAACATGATTATTTTTTCTCTGGCCCAAAAACTTGTTATGCTGACCTGTCGTGTGATGAGATGAGAAAGTTTGTTTTTTTTGCTTTTCAATGCGTCCTCAGAACGAAATTATTAAATAAAATTAAATAATTATAATTTAATTAAAGAAACGCTACGACGATTTTGCACACATTACAATTCTAAAAGCGGGAGCAAAGCTGTGAAAACGATAGTTGCGGTAAGATGGTAGGTTAAAGGATACAAACCGACTGTCTGACATGCTTTAGTTATGTATATTAGAAGACCGCTCTTATGACTCTTTTTGGTAAGTTTTAACTGGCAGTAATAATTTTGGAGTGGCAACAAAGGCATTGATTATAAGCAAGTCTTAGGTAAATTATTGTTGAAAACAGCTATATGGGACTAAATTTTAAATTCGTTCTGAGCCATTCTAATGTTGGAATAAATATTCAAATGAATTATTCTTATACATATGTATATCTATCTCTAGTTTCCCAAGCCGTGCTTACAAAAATGTACCGAAAAAAAAATCTTTGTTCGTTCCGTAAAAATGCAAATTAGCAAAACTTATGTGTAAAGTTTTATTCAAACATCTTTTTAACTAGAACTGCAACAGGAATCTTTAAAGTCTTTCTGAAGTTCCTAAATCTTTATTTGTTTTAATTTGGTTTTCAAAAATTAACAACGACATTATTGCTTATTTGCAATTAATACCAAATACGACCTTATACATATGTCAATTTTCAATACTTTTATCGCATAATGTCTATTAGATACATAAAGATTTGGTTTTCTTTAAGAAAACGATATTATTATTCAATTTTTACTATGTTCAAACTATTGGCTCTACCATAAGTTCATAAAATATTTCAAAGAAATATTCGAAAATATGGCAATCACTATCTTTAGAGCTAAACAAATTTATTTAATAACAATGCTCATCAGAATCTGAATTCAACATTTTAGCAGAATCCTCCTTCGCATCGATGATCGATGAAGGCACAACATTTAGTGGCTGTTAGCCTCGATACAGCCATAAACATTTAGAGTTATTTCGGGTTGTTCGGAAAGTCCGTTCGGTTAATTCGTTAGCTTATCATATGTCACCTCTCATGACGTAGAGTTCCTTCAAACACTGCCATAACTTCCTCCAATCCCTTCTCTAAACTCTTTACTATTGTTTACCTGTGTTTTCTTTCTTGTCGTGAGTGGTTACGGCGTTTAAAAAAAAGTTTAAAGTGGAAAAATGAGTAAAAAAGAGCATTTTAGGCATATTATGCTGTATTATTTCCGAAAAGGAAAAACGTCTGCTGAAGCCAGCCGAAAAATAGTCTGTTTATGAAGAAAACGGGCCAAATGAAAGAACTTGCCAGAAATGGTTTAAAAGATTTTGTACGGACGACTTCTCCGTAACGGACGCTTCCAGATCAGGACGACCAAAAGAAATTGTTTCCAAGGAGATGAAAGATTTAAATATTGTTAATCCCCGTGCAACAGTTGGGGAAATAGCGGAAATAATCAAAAAAATCGGTCTCGAAGGTTCACGAGGTCATAAAAGAGCTAAAATGTGTGGGTACCTCACTCTCTCACCGAGGTCTCAACACCGCATTGCAGACCCGTCAAAAATTGTCAGAGCTTGGGTGGGAAGTTTTGTTTCACCAACTGTACTTCTCAGACCTCGCCCCGTCCAACTATCACCATTTTTGTAGTCTGAGCAGCCACTTGAACGATTTGAATTTCCATAACGACGAAGAAATAAAAAATCGAATTGAACTCTTTTCCCCAGAAAAACCACGTGAATTTTATGAGAGAGGAATTGAAAAGCTCCCAAAGAGGTGGGAAGAAGTTATTGAAGAAATGGGAGATTATAAAATAGATTAAAATAATTGTTTTCCGAACAACCCAATAGTTCAATGGACAATTTTTAACCTCTTTTAATAGGTCAAAATATATAGCACCTATTAGGTCGCTATATATTCCATTCCGGGACGCAAGGTGAAGTAAAAAGGAATCATGGGTTTATTTAGCTTAGTTAGAATGACTCGATTTAGGTCAAATGAGCAATGTTTTATTCAAGAATTTGTTGCAATTTTGAAGGTAACGCCTCTGTTACAGAAACCCTCGTCCCTATGGACAAATCACTAGGTCAGCCAATATTTACAAGCTTCTCTTTAGGCTAAGTTTTTACCAGCAAAATCATTCACCATAGGTGGGATGAAATGGTAATCACTTTTTGCCATGTAATTTGGATGCTCAAGAACTTCCCAACCAAGCTGCGAAACCTTCTGGCGAGTCAATATCGATGTGTATGGCCCAGAGTTGTCCTGATGGAATGCAATACCTCTCCTATTGACCGTTTCTGGTCAATTGTTTCCTTTCGAAAGTCCGACTATTGATAGTACAGGTCTGAATTAAGAGTTTGCGCCCATAGGAAAGCAGCTCATAGTAGATGACTGCCTTTCAATCCTACCAAATAATCATCACATCAAAATCTTCCTTAATTTGATTCTTGGCTTGGCCACCATTTGCGCCCACTTATTGCGATTGGACTTTGACCACTTCCGTTTTTTGTCATCGTAAGTGGCCAACTTTACATTATCAGTCATCAACTGCTTCAAGTTTGGGTTGATTTTGCGATTGCGATTCAGTAGTGTTTCGCACATAGAAATTCCGTCCATAAAGTTTTTATTTTTCCTTTTTATATCCAGCTTTATTCACATGGTTTTCAAACAGTTTTTGTGCAATTTTTGGCTCTTGGACAATCGAAACATTGCTTGCATGACGCTAGAAGTTGGTGATTTCCATTATTTTATCGATATTCTCCAGAGCGTGGGACATCTTTCACATCAAAATTACCGAAACAAAATCGACGAAGCCAGTACCAGGACCGCCTAGCTTGCGTTTCTGCTTTTGTCGAAGAAGTACTTAAAAATATGATATATTTTCTCTTTTAGTCCATTAATCACAAAATTGTATAACTATTTTTTAGAGTACGAAATCTTATATTTTTAACGCCATCTAGTGTAAAACGATTGTACTTGTACGAGAGGTACAAAGGTACAGATTAAAGCCATCTATTGGAAAAATAATGCGTTTTCTTTTTTCAATACCTTGTATTATGGCAATACCTTGACGATCGTATATCTGTGGTCACAACCCATAACAGCCTAAGTCTGTTTTTCAATATTTTCAGTACAGGAGTTTAAAGTTTTGAATTTTCACTGAAAATCAGGAGAAGGTGTTTTTTGGAAAACTTTGCTACAGATTCCAAGGAAACGAATTTCTTTACTTAGTTGTTAACAAAAAATAGTTGTTTATTCTCGCAGTCAAAAAATATTATCGAAAAAGACACTTAGGCTCTTGTGAATTGTTGAACGAAAGAAAGTCAAAAAGTTCAAGTTGAGTTAGGCTATTATTCCAGATTAAATAAAAAACCTTGAGTGCGCCTAAATTGACATAAATTATTCGATCTCTCATGCTGAGTTAGCTTGTTATTTCTATATAAGAATTCATAAAGTTTAAACTTAAGTTGATTTAGGCAATGATGAAAAAATAATGTTTATATTTGTTGTAATCCTAAATTGACTTAGGCAGTTATGCGAAAACAGTCATTTAGAAAAATAACTTAAGATATTAGGTTTCTTAGGATTAATGGCCTTCCTAGAAGAGATACAAACATGAAAAGTTTAGAGCAAATAAATTTAGATACGCTGAATACGATGGTGCTAATAACTCAATTGTGTCCTAAATCGAGTTAGGCTATTACGATTTGTGACCACAGATATTTCTTTTTTTTTAATGATGAAAATTTGTTAATTTTGAAAATCATTTCGTTGTTGCAAAGTTTTATTTTCGTTTGAAAAATCCTATATAACGTTTATTTTACAGATTTTCTATTATCTCCAAGACTTTTAGATTTAAAGTTATTCGAAACAAATTAATTTTTAACACATTTCTAAATTTTTTTATTCCAGCAAACGAAGGGCAAAATTTCGACTGTGGTCCTTTCGAAAAATCTATCATACAGAGTGAAGCAGCAACAACCGGTATTAGATATCCTAGTAATGTCTAATACAGTTAGCCAATCTCGATTATTATGAAGAAATTGAGAAGTGGTATTACTCGGAAAAGCATTCTATAACGACGTTTCATAAAATGAGGACATTTGGAATTACACAATTTACAAGGTATTACTAAATATTGATGCCAATTGTAGCCTTATTATACTGTCGTATAAGCGTATGATGGGTTGGCCATTCACAATTTGATATCATTACGGCGATAAAACAGGATTCTTTTAATTTTTTTTAACTTAACTTTTGCTTTCGTTTGGCCGCTATAATTGGGTTGCGGCATTTACATTTACATTTTGCATTTCATTTCGATTTAATGTGTTTTATCTATTACTTTACCATGTTGTTGCCTCCAACATCCCGTGCAAGAAGGCCAAAGGGGATTAATAAATAAATTAAAGGGGTCAGAATTTCGTGTTTACCCTCAGCTACAGATATTGAAAAGGAGATTCAAGTTATTTACCCTTGCAATTAATGAAAGTCAAAAAGAATAAATTTAGTGACACTGCAAATGATGAGACCTATAATGACCTTGACAAAAAAGGAGGGCGGGTTGGGGATTCTGTTTTGGTTTGAGTACGTTTGGTGGTATCTGTAGTGTAATACGAGTAAGAAGACGCTGGTGTACATTAAACATTCATACCTAAAGGATGGCAAGAGTCCAAAATATGTATATTATAATTAGCTTTAAGGCAAAAATCGTATTCATTTTTAAGTTGGTCGATGGCTACGTGTATTGAATAGGGGTTTCGTTGTACATATTAGGGTTCATCATGATCCCGATTCATGATTATTTTTCTGATGTTTCACAAACAAATTAAGTAATATTTCCCGGCAAAATAACTGCATCCAGAGAAGCAAATATTTATCACATTTTGTGATGGAGAAGTGATGAAACATTGCAAAATTAACACAGGGTTATCATAGGAGGGAAAACAGCCTCTTTTCTACATATTTGTGAGGGATGTAGGTGTGATGAAAATTCAAATCTTTGATCGGAATTTTTCATTATTCAAAAGAAGTTCTTTTTATTCCACAAAATGTTTCTTCAGATTATGTAGTCACAAAACGTTCCCTTAAAAAAATATTACCTCAATATAAATAATTGCACAAAAATGCTTTCGAAAATGCCTTCGCATATTTCGTAAAAAAACAGTATACAGGCACAGTACCGGAAAATTATCTACTGTTCCGCAGGATCGAAAATTATACACCCAGTACCCGTAATTACAGTCTACAATATTATGGATGGACGTCAAGGACTCTGATTTTTTTGGAGATAGGAAATGTATATGTTTCATTTGATCTCTAAGTATTTATAGTTTTTATAAATGTAATGGCAAAGTTAATACATCAGCCATCATATAAGAGAGGATAAACAAATGTTTTCTCATAAACTTTAAATGGACCTTCTTTTAATGCAGATTATTGTGTCTCCTAAGAAATAGATTTTAGAGGTATTTCGTATTAAGATGTTTTACTTTAATTTTTAGGAACTATAAATAGGAATCAAACCAATGTTTTCAAGTACTTCATAACCGTAATTTTGGAAGTGGTTAAAAAATTTTTCGCTGGAAAGAGTAAATGTGCATATGGATCCTTAGAAGTGATGAAAATGTGGTTCTTATTGAATCACTTCCATGTTCTTATTGGTGGGTTGATAAAAGGGGAGTCCAACAATTCAACCAAGAATTTTGAAATTTTCTTGTTTTTTTTTTTTTGCGGCAAAGAATTGTTGGTGAAAAAGCTGCCTAATGGCTGACAGTTTAATGTTATTAAGAGCGGAGCTCTACCAGAGAGAGGAAGATTATGGAAAGAATTGTGAAATAACAATAAATGCATGCCAAGTTTTTGAATAAAATGATATCATTTGTATCCTGATGACAGTGTTAGTGGTCGAAATCGTAATATTTAGGGTTCAGAAAACCCAAAAGTAATTGCTGAAAAACTAATCCATTCATTTTGCAGTTACAGGTTTGTGAAACCAATTGGAAAAAATTATGTTATTGAGTTGGCAAGAAAATAATTTCGGTTTCTTTATAAAGATCGTGCTTTTGTTATTGACGCTGATTAAATCGTGTGTTATGGCGTTCAATCGCCGTAATTTCAAACTTCAATTTATGATATGTTACAATAGTTTTTAGTGATCAATTTACCTTTAAAACGCTTTGTGAATATAATGGCATAAAATGAGAATTTATGCCATATTTTGATTTATATTTCAGAAAAGTCAAGAAAGGTCAAAGAGCATAGACGGCTTAACAAATGACGAAATTGTTTCCTGAAATTCCCTTCTGGAGATTTGATACTCAAATAGGATCACCGAAACGGTTGGCCAAATGAGATTAATGGGCACGGAACATAGGAGGGAATAATATGGAGAATCAAACCTGCTCACTTCGAATTGTATAAGTGGGATCGTGTTGCTGTTGGCGGTATTAGGAAAATAAGGACTTCCAATTGGATTGCAACAAATACAGTCTTGCAGCAAATGGATTCGTAGACGCAGTTAAATAAATATGATGAAAAAAAAACTATACGTATATATATCAAATTATATAGGAATATAGAGCAAATTATGAAATTATAAATTTGCGACATAAATTTGAAGACATAAAAAAGTTGGTAAAAATGTTCTTTACTTTTTAACATAATTTTATTTTAGCTGGATACACTTTTTCCAACGATATTCAATAGCTTCTACACCCTGTTTGTAATAAGAACTGTCAAACTCCTTAAAATAGTCATCAGCTGCAGACTCCACATCTTCACTCCACCTCTTCATTGTTGGCAAATCTTTTACTTTAGTTGATTATTTTTGGCCACCACAATAGTGCCTGTGTGGACTGGAGCATTGTTTTGATGAAACAACACTTTATTTTTTTCAAATGCGGCACTTTTTTATAATTTCATCAACTAAACGCTGGAATAAATTAGCATAATATTCGCCGTTGATGGTTTTCCCTTTCTGAACATAATCAACAAAAATAGTCCCATGTGCATCTCAAAAAAACAGACGCCATGACCTTGCCTCCAGACGTCCAAACGTCTTTGCCTTCTTTGGACATGATTCTCCCATTCCAGTCCACTGCTTCGATTTTTTCCTTGTCTCAGCTATAAAGTGGTGAATCCACGTATTACCCAGGGTTATAAATCGACGCAAAAATTCGGCTTATTGTGATGAAACATCGCCAAACATTCTACTGAAACATCTTTACGACGCGGTTTTTGCTTTATTGAAAGCAAACGCGGCACTCGTCTTGCGCACAGCTTTCTCGTCTTTAATTCCTCGGTCAACATACGATGCAAAGCACTTTTTGAAATTCCTATCATTTCAGCTGACTCCCTACCTTTAGCCGACGATCGTTCAACACCATTTTGACGATTTTGTTAACCGTGACTGGCGTAGACACCTTAATTGATCGACCACTGCTGTATTCGTCTTGGCAGCTCGTACGGCCTTGTTTAAACTCTGCTACACATTATTTTACATTCGTAAACAAAGGAGCAGACTCCTCTGGAATAAAATCTAGCTCGACTTTAGTATTGGTTGGACTGTGACCTTTCAAATGGCAACATTGAATTACATAACGGTGGCCAATTTTTCTCATGTTTACAAGTTCATTGAGGTCGTTTATTTTTGATGGCTCAAATGAAAATACTAAACAGCACGGCGCCTTGAAACTTAAAACATATGTTTTATAAGGTTGCCACTTTTCACAAAAACAATTTTTTTCCAAACTACTGGCACTATCTGTACGTCATGTGGGCTTATTAGAAATGTGGAGCTAGTTATCCCTATATTTGCAGCTAAATTAATGATGATCGAGTTTAAGGATAATCCGGTGTATCGATTTTTCCGAAAGACGTGTCAATGTCAATCATTTTCAATGCTGGTACAATACATTTTCGATAGAATCGATAAAATTTAAATTGTCCACCGAACAGATGAGTAGGACTCAATAGCATAGCAACACTCCTGAAATGGATATAGTCTTAAGCTTCATAAGAGTTAATCAATCTTCTTATATTAATAATAGTTTTTTCCATATCAAACGATGTTATAAAATCGACACTTCCACGAGATACCAAACAATCCAATTATCCACATTCATTTATCTTATTCAATTAAAAGAAAGAAATACTCAAAGCATCAATCAATATTACAAATTGCTGTTGCAATATTGACCCTTTATATATCAAAAGAATTTCTTTTATCCTTTTTCAAACTAAATCCCAAATAAAGTGCCTTCATTTAATTTTAAACTTATTTGCCTGCTCAATTTTTTAGCCCCTACCAACGAACTACTAACAAATGGTAATTGGTAGGATTGCCGTTGCCACAATTCCCTATACAGCGATAAGATTTTAAATAATGTTCGGCTTAAGTGAAAATCTGACAAATGATATGATGGCAGGAAATGTACTCTCCATGAACGGCAAACACACGTACACACACACACATATATATATATATATATACACAAGTTCTAGTCAGTGTTTTCATCTGCTTTGCATAATTTAGAAGTAGACGTGTTACTTATTAGATCAACTAGCTCATGCAGGCTCTGAGGCAGTCACACAGATACGCAAACACACAGTTAGTTCAACTGCTCTATCTGAGTGCTGGATAGCAGTCGCACAAAAAGATGAAGATGCATTTGCATACTATCTGTATGATTCTTTGATATACCAGAATTTGCACAGGGATCCAAAGGAAATCTATACAAATGTGGTATTACAAAAGGATGTGAATGCATGTATGCATGTTTGCATGACAATGGGTTAGAGGGTACACATGTTCTTGTATGAAGATGTGTGCGTAATTCGGTATTAACAGTACGAAGATTTCCATGCGAATTAGAGATGATAAGAAAGGAAGCGCATTTTCATATGCGTTTATTTTTGAAAATATTTTAAGATACTTAAAATAGAAATTTTCATAAACATTCTGCCAGAAAAGTACCAGGAATTGAGCTTTTAAAACGACCAATTAAAGACAATTTGCACAACTGCTCCCTACACTGACGTGGAGTTTATCATTTATCTATAATTTATTTGTTTAAAAATATCGAAGAAAAAATTTGTCTCAAATTTTATGTTCCGAATCGCTGAAAATAAATTCAGAATGGTAACAGTGAATCGATTTTATCAAAAGGTTGTGCCTATGAGTGGTACAGTGCATTCAAAGTGTAAGGTTTGCCTCGTAATGGCCGGCTATCAGTGTCTTCAATTGAAGTTAATATTCATGGAGTGCAAGAAATGGTGACTGCTGAAAATCGTCACTTAAATTTAGGAAAGATAGCCGCTGAATATTCTATTTCTCACACATCACTTCGCAACATTTTACAAGATTGTTTTCGGTATGGAAGGCGCTGCCACTTGACTAACTGTGAAAGATCTGAATTTCCTTGAAATAATAAATTACCTTAATTGACTCTTGAATAATCAATTGCAATTGCATTCATAATAAGTAATGAGACATGAGCTTATGAGTTTGAAATGCAAACCACTCAACAAGCTTCGGAACAGAGCCTTCCAATTGAGTCGAAACCATAAAATCCACGTCACAGTTGATTAAATTTCAAAGTATAATTGACTGTTTTCCTTGATTATTGCGATGTTCTGTATTTGGAATTCTTGTAGGAAGGCAAGACGGTAAATGAAGAAAACATTCATTAAAAAAGGGCCAAATTTGCGAAAAGAAAAATAATGGATTTTACACCATGACAATGCACCATTTCTCAAGGCTATCATTATGAACGAATTTCTGGCCAATAAATCAACGAATGCCATCCAACAATCAGGGGTTATAAGAAAGGAAAAGGATTTTCATATGCGTTTATTTTTTAAAATATTTTAAGATACTTAAAATAAATCGCCCAAGGGATTTGCGTCTGCTAAAATTATCAAAAACATTCTGCCAAAAAGTATAGAGAATTGACCATTTAAAAAGGTCAATTAAAGGCAATCAATCAACGGAGTTTGAGCGCGATCTGTCACTTATATATCATTTGTTTGTTTTAAAATATCGAACAAAGAATTTGTCTCCAATTCCATGTTCTTGACTTCTATGTTCTTGACTAACTGTGAAAGATCTGTATTTCCTTACATTAACAAATTAGCTTGATTGATCCTTGAATAATATGAATGAATAAACGTTGCTGAAGACATGCAGGAAAGAGTCAATTCCGACTCCACATTCATAATTGGTAATGAGACATCAGTTTACGAGTTTGAAATGTAAACCACTCAACAAATTTCGGAATAGAGCCTTCCAATTGTGTCGAAACCATAAAATCCACGTCAAAGTCGATCGAAATTCAAAGTTGACTGATTTTCCTTGACTATCACGCTGTTCTGCACTTGAAACTCTTGGAGGAAGGCAAGGCGGTAAATGAAAAGCAAATTCGTCAGAAAGGGCCAGATTTGCAGTGAGAGAACTAATGGATTTTGCACCATCTCTCAAAGCTATAATTATGAACAAATTTTTGGCCAAGAACTCAATAAATGCCATCTAACAACCACCATATTCACTTCATACGGTTCCAGCTGAGTTTTTCTCTTTCAAAAGTTAAATTAACGCTTTAAAGCAGTTCTTTTCAGTTTCGATTGAATACATAAATGAGAATTCGCGG
>JAHXMU010025130.1:60203-90377 GCA_019455685.1 Philornis downsi
GAATGTTCGAAACAACCGGCTCAACAGTACCAATTACGGTTCGTGGTTTCTGCAAGATCAGCCGACATTGTGGAGCGTGTTCGTGTTACAGTTCAGCGAAATCCGCAACAGTCAACACGTAAGAAAAGTCAACAATTATTGCAACATGCTAGCAGACTTTTTGGTGCCAGCTTTGCAAGAACTTCAAGGCAATACCACGAGGATGTGGTTTCAACAGGATGGGGTCACATGTCATACGGCTAGGGTATCCATAGAGCTGTTGAAAAATGTTTTTCCAGGAAAACTTATTTCGAAAAGGGGGGATATTGAATGGCTCCCACGTAGCCCCGATCTCTCACCATGCGATTATTTTCTATGGGGCTACCTCAAATCGGTAGTCTACGAGAATAATCCGACCAATTTAGAGCAGTTGAAGAGGAACATTATTCAGGAAAGTAACAAAATACCGAGAACAACTTTTCAACGAGTTTTCCAAAATTTGCGACCAAGAGTGTCAAGCAGCCGAGGAAAGCCATTTGGACAACATTATTTGTAAGTCTTAAAAATTCCCATGCTTCTACTTTTTAAAAATACAAATATATTTTTTTTTTTATGTTTCGTAGTTTTTTTTTTAACTGAATATTGAAACCGCCAACACCCTTATGGCCCACCCTGTACAATTTGAACAGTATTTTCCATTTATTTACAATCCAATCCCTATATTTCAGTTCATACAGCAGTTAGCTTTGTCTGAACACTAGTCAGTTTGATCTGAATTATTTGTTTAGGCAAAATAGGCAATGCCTTCTGTAACATTATTTTTAAAAAAAATTTTAAGAATTTTGATTTGTGCGATAATGCCAAATTATATTCATTTTTTGTGCGAAAAGAAAAACAAAGTACTAGAGAAATTTCAGTATGGTAAACCGGCTGTTGGATTTACACCACAATCCGTAAAATTTTATGAAATGTGCGAGAAAGGAATTGGAAATTTTCTCTATTTTAAATTCTATAAGCAGCAACGGAGTTCAAAGTTCCACATATTGCCTATTTTGAACTCAATGATAAGGTTTAAGAAAAGCAGAATACTTTGCCAAAGTTTTGTATGTCATTTAAGAATCACGTCCAAATTAATGCCCACAAATCTTCTTGGTAATGAGGCAACCACGATAAACATTTTAATCAGATAAATTGCCTTCCAAATTCCTTTTGCTTGAGTACAGGGTTAGTGCTGAATATCTCATTTTGTATAAAATATTGCTTTGAATTAAAGCACAATAAAACAAGTTATAACTTACTATAGCCTTCCGTCTAGAAATTGCAGGGGAACTAAATTGTCCAATTTGGTAGCAATTTAGCTCATTTTCAACTTCAGGGTTAAGTATAATGATTGTCAAATGCGGGCTAAATTATACTCAATGTTCGCAATAGAAAGATAGATATGAATATATAAATACAGGGATTCAATTATGTAATTTGTATGATCAGAAAGCCCGAAGTTATCCTTTTGATTTTATCATTTTTTACCAGACGACCAATGGAAAATTATGGGGCTGCTGCTGCAGGACCAAAAATTACAAATTATAAAAAGTATTGAATTTCGACAAATCGGTAGATTGGAATGGGAGATACTGAAAAATGTGGTGCATTTACAGACCTGTCTTTACTAAATGCTTGACGGAACTTAATACATTTGAAAGAAAATTATGAACCTAAGAACTGGGTCATTTGTGTGGAAGGTACCAGAAATGGCCCAGAATTATAATTCAATACAATGGCCCAAAATGTAGGTTACTGCAACCTTATGTTACTGCAACCTTATGTTTTGAAACGAGAAACCTATTTGAGAAAAAGATTCTTGTTACATCAAAACCGTTCCATTTGGGAGTTCATGAGAAACATGGCAGTCGAAACAGTGTAAGCGAATCATAATATGTATAAAGGATGTGTGTGTGTAAGAATGTCTGGATTCACGTAGTTTCAAGATGGATGCCAAAAGCCTGCCATCCGCAATTAGTGTGGGATACATACTTAGCTCCTTCCAATTACATCCCCAAACTAGATTTTAGGCAAAAAATAAAATACGTACATTTTAAGCGGATTTCCGCAGACGTCTTAAAAGTTATAATACATTGATGTGTGACAGGTAACTCCATCTTGTTGGAACCAAGTTCTGGAATTCACTATTCTTGAACTTTCAATTTCTGGAGCCAAAAATCCGTCCAACATCTCAACATAGCGTTCCATATTAACCATGACGTTTTGGCCCCGCGCATTTTCGAAGAAAAAAGGACCAGTTATTCCTCTGCCAGAGATTGCTGCCCATACTGTCACTTTAGGACTATGCAATGGTTTCCGGTGTTTGATTTTGGGATTTTCACTCTTCCAGTAACGACAATGTTGACGGTTTACGAACCCATTCATAAGGAAATGAGCCTCGTCAGAGGAAAGGCTATGAAGTCTATGAAGTCAGACTCTTTCAATTCTGGTGTTAATTGCAGCTTATATGGATGCAGTTTAAGATCCAATGTTAAAATTCGTTGCAAACTTCGTCGCGATAATTGTAAGACAGGCGATCTCTTGAGAGTCGACATTTGTGGATTTCCTCGTACTGACTCCGCAACTCTCTCAACATTGTCTTCGGTCCTAGATGTTCTTGGGCGACCATTTGCTTGTGGTTTAAATGTTGAACCGGTCTCTTCAAAACGCTTTACCCATATTTTAATTAAGTTAGCACTCGGAGCTTCACTAATTCGCCGTAGTCCATATTCAGCACAATATGGTCGCGTAGTAGCAATATATGAACGGAAGTTCTCGTAATATGCGTGCACGCAAAATGCGCGACGCTTCCCGTCGAAGTGATTTATAGCGACTAAAACTCCATGAGCCCGCCAACTCAACGACGTAGGCGCCCCAACTGCAAATTTTTTGGGGTTTGAAAATCTAAGAAAATCTAAGAAACAAAAAGATATATATATGGTTACCCATTTAATGGTTCCAAAACCGGTGATCTGGCAAGTCTGTCAGCTGTTAAATAACTGTCATCTGAAGTGTTATTTATTTTGTAAAAAAATTACCATTAACGAATATGGATCGTTTAACAACAGAAGAAAGCGTAAAAATTGTTCAAACTAACTACAGCAGTGGTGATTTCAACGTGGGCTTTCAATTGAACAAAATTTTCTTTAGCGATGAAGCTCATTTCTAACTCGTTGGTTATGTCAGCAAACAAAATTGCTTGGGTTGGAGAAACCTGAAGCGGTTGTGGAAAAGCTACATTGGCGCGCATTATGATCTATGCCGTATTTTTTCATAAAAGACACTGGAGGAACCTCAAAAGGATTCATTGCTGCAAGCAATCCAGAGGCGGTCATTTAAATTACATTATATTTCGTATATAATGGCAAGATCCAAAGCATTATAATGAAATAAAAGTTTCATCGAAATTATAGCTTTACTCGAAAACAAAAAATGGGTAACCCCATGTTACATTTGGGGGAGAACATTTGGAACATTGCCATGAAATAGGAAAACTAGTCTTATCTTTAGGACATAGTCATTACTTCCCATTGCGAGTATATTCAGTTAACAGTCGGACACATCATTCAACTACGGAAATAAATGTAAATACATTTCTCGGATACAACGATCATTCCTTTCTTCAAGTTTAGTTTTCACCCAGTTTGAAGAATTATCAAGATTCATTATTCGCTGTGCAAAAGTTTCGTCATAAAACCATAACTGTTGCACTAACGCTTAGTCTTGCGACTCTCCAAACCACTGTGTCTTATTATTCCGACGCCCAAGGTAACCCAAAGAATCCATAATAACAGAAGCCAATGATGGGACGGTCGAAAGTGAATGCATAATGTGATGATGATAGAACTGATGCACAGAGATGGATGAATTGCATTGCAAATATGAAATGTATAAAAATGTAATGGGGAAAATGCCATCCGATTGACAAGCGTTGATGATTTAAGTATTTTATGCGAAATTTATTTCCATCCCTACGCAGACACACACACATACATAGACAAGCGCACCTGTTCCTATGCCATGCTACTAGCGAATGAAAGAAATGAGCTGACATAGGAGCTGCTGTTGAAGTGCCACAATTTTCTTTCAGGTAATCACAGATAATGCGTTAAGTTCAATTTGATGTAACTGCAGAATAAATTGAGAAAATGTAGTCACTCTTCTTAAACCTTCTTTGAAGCGGAAGTCGCTTCTACACAATAACATCATACGCACTCTGACACATGCACACAAACAGGCATATGTATAGGGTGGCGCATAAGCAACGTTAAGATTTCATCAATGAATACATTTTTTTTTTGTTTAAGTCTTTTTTTCGTCTCTTTACAGAATTAACTAAATTATACTTGGGAAATTTATAATGGAAAGGCTTAGCACAGAACAAAGAATCAAATGTGTTCAATTTTACTTTGAAAGTCAGCATTCGATTATTCAGATCACATCGAAATTTCTTTCATGTTCGAAATGCTCCTAGCGCTCCAACAATTTAACGATTGGTTCAGCGTTTTGAGCAACAGAGGGCTGTCTGTGATCTTCCGCGTGTTGGAAGACCTCGTGCAGTTCGAAATGAAGTGATCATTGCTCGAGTGCAAGCAGGTATTGAGGAAAACCCCGAAACTTCCACCAGGCGACGTTCTCAGCAATTAGAGATGTCTAGGCGGTCTTTGCAAAGAATTTTTATGTTACATGTTTTCTCATACATGGTGGGCCATAAGGGTGTTGGCGGTTTAAATATTCAATTAAAAAAAAACTACGAAACATAAAAAAAAATATATTTGTATTTTTAAAAAGTAGAAGCATGGGAATTTTTAAGACTTAATGTCGGCTGATCTTGCAGAAACTGGGCGACCACGAACCGTAATTGATACTGTTGAGCCGGTTGTTTCGAACATTCTGATCCATTTTCGTATCACATTGGCGCTTGGAACTTCACTTAAATCGTGTGAGCCGTGTTCATGCCGATACAAACGTCGTGCAGTAATAACTGATTTATTGTTTTCGTAATACGCTCGGACACAAAATGCACGCTGCACCCCCTTGACCGGCTCCATGGCGACTAAATTTCCAGGAAGCGGCGCAGCGAACAACATATCCCCCCGCCACCCCGCGCCGCGCGTTACCGAGAAATTGAAGAATTAAACCGCCAACACCCTTATGGCCCACCCTGTATAAGATGCAATTGGTTCACGAGTTAAAACCAAATGATGCACAAGAACGCATTCAATAAAGGTTGCCGTTAACGTTACTTATGCGGCACCCTTTATATACGAAACTAGCATTTTCTAGCATTCATTCTTTCGTTTGCCAATCTAATTTTTGGAGAATAACGTATGTGGCGGTAGTCACTCTCAAAGGTGAACAATGCACACGTGCACACGTTTGGATGTGTCATGTTTCATTGTATCGTATAAATAGTGTGTGTATTTATGTGTGTGTGTGTGTCTGTGTGAATGAGTGCACAACTAATGTATCAAAGATGTTGACTAATATCAGAGCGATTTATTCAAGTCCTTGCGTTTGAATGTTGGCTCCTTTTCTGTTCCACATCTTCGTGAACATCAGCTACAATGATTCTACAACTTTCACTAGGTAGAGGTGTGTATATAAATTCGAAAAGATTTATATGCAAGTGCATAAATTTCCTTCATCTGGCTGCTACTGCATTGTAAGGGAAGATTAAAGGATTTTGTAAACCACGCATCAGACTGTAAATGTGCACAGAGATGACATATTACACTTGACTGTAATAAATGTGTAAATATTTTGAACCAAAATAAATTAAAAATTTTAAATTCAATGGCAAATAGAGGTGTTTATAATTGAAAAGGATACGCAGAACGTAAGATACCCTTAAAGAGGAGCAAAAAGTTTTGATTTGATTCTGATTTCTGGCATTCGCATTAATATTACGCACATTTTTATACCTTCACCCGAAGGAATGAAGAACTATCTGACCTGACGTATAGATGGTCCCAATAGTAGAAGAACAAAAACAGCGTCGTGAAAATGTTTCAGTACAGTGTTTGACGATGTTACATCGCAATGAAGCCGAATTTTTGTATCGATTTATAACCATGGATGAGACATGGATCTACTACTTCACAGCTGAGACAAAGGAACAGTTAAAGCAGTGGAATGAGGTGGGAGAATCGTGTACAAAAAAGCCAAAGATAGTTCCATCTACAGGCAAGGTCATGGCGTCTGTTTTTTGCGATGGGATTATTTTTTTGGTTATCTTCAGAAGTGAAAAACCATCAACGTGGATCCACTACGTCACACCAGAGACAAAGGAACAGTGAAAGAAGCAGTGGACTGAGATGGAAGAAAGAATGCATAGACAGTTCCATCTACAGGCAAGGTCGTGGCGTCTGTTTTTTGGGATACGCATAGGATGGATTATGGGATTACTGATCATCTTCAGAAAGGAAAAACCATCAACGTGGATCCATTACTTCACACCAGAGACAAAGGAACAGTGAAAGCAGTGGACTGAGATGGCAGAATCGTGAACAAATAATGCAAAGACAGTTCCATCTACAGGCAAGGTCGTTTCGTCTGTTTTTTGGGATACGCATAGGATGAATTATGGGATTACTGAATATCTTCAGAAAGGAAAAACCATCAACAGCGAATATTGTGCTAATTTATCGCAGCTTTTAGGTTATGACATTATGGAAAAAATGACACATTTGGCGAAAAAGAAAGTGTTGTTTTATCAAGACAATGCCCCAGTTCACACATGCGATGCGACTATTGCGATGACTAAAATTAATGAATTAGAGATCTATGTAATTGCTTCATTACGCACCATATTCGCCAGATGTAGCTCTCTTGATTTATTTTCTATATCAAGCTTAAAAAAGTGGCTCAGTGGTAAAAGATTTGCCAACAATGAAGAGGTGGAGTCTGCCATTGTTGGCTATTTTAAGGAGTTTAACAATTCTTCCTATAAACAGGTAATGGAAGCTATTGAATATCGCTGGAAAAAGTGCAACGAGCTGAAAGAAGATTATGTTGAAAAATAAAGACAAATTTTCCCAACTTTTTTGTGTCTTCTTTGTTGAGTCGGCTGGTTTTGGTATTGCCCTAGTATTTCGATTTCAATGTTGGAAATTAATATAAGAAAAGGTGGTGATACCGCTAAATTTTTTCATGAGCAAACAATGTCTACCTTAAGGGAGGAAACTGTACAGAATGATAGTTTCTTTGAAAGTTAAAATATTTAATTCATAATGTTGTGATAATGATAAAAATGTTAATGTTGTGTAATGTTTATATTTTGTGAATTTGGATACACAGATAAAATTATGAAATCAAAACGGAAACTAAACTAAATTTTTGCGAGGACTGACGATATAAGTATATATTTTCTATATACTATACAAAAATTCATATTTTCTGATGCAGTCAAACAGCCTAATTCCTAAAACTCCCACGCAAATGAATTCCCAGAAAATAAGTTTTTCCCAAAAATAAAATCCTCCAATTCTGAGCAGTCTGGGAAGGGAGAGAGAATTCGAAACATTCGAAATCAGCTGTTTTACTTCTTTTATCTAATGTTTACAAAAAAATTTTGCAAATTTACCAATTTAATTTTGTAAATTTTAAAAGTAAAAGTGTTTGGAGTGAAGTTAAGTGCAGCGCTTCGCTTCATGGCTCAAGGTGGGTACCAAACGGGTGTGGGGAAGGACTCTGATGTGTCTGTGGCACAAAGCACCTTCAGTAAAATTTTGACAGAAGTAATAAATATATTTGAGGAGCATCTCTGTCAAAGGTGGATAACTTTTTGTAAAACGGGGATAAAAAGCGTAAAATTGCGTTAAATTTTTATATAAAGCATGACATTCCAAGCGTAATAGGATGCGTTGACGGAACTCATGTCCGAATTGTTGTTCCGTCTAATAATAAGCACCTGTACTATAACAGGAAGGGCTACTACAGCTCAAATGTAATGCTGGTAAATGAATTTCGTCAGAAATATTTTAACCCAAATTTTAAAACAATAAAAAATTACTGTTCTGTGGCCATGAGCTGAGGATTCAGTACGTAGATGCCTCTCATCCTGGAGTGTGTCACGATTCCTTTATTTCGAACACCAGTGAGTTAAGAGCTCATCTTGAGCAAGTATACCTCAGAAACGGTAGCAATTATTGGCTCATTGGTAAGATTTTAAATATTAACAAAACAATATTCAAATATTAATAGATATGTATTTTTAACTAGGAGAAGCAGGTTAACAATTAAGACCATGGCTTATGACCCCTCACAGATGTCCGCAAGATGGGTCTGTCCAAAAAAAAAAAATTCAAGGAAATTCATTCCAACGCTTTTGAGCGTACAAATGGTGTCCTGAAAAACATTTTTTTTGGTGCAATCCTCTTCAAATTTTTGACGGAATTATTCAAAAAATTTGTCATCATTTTCCCTCTTTTTATGACATTTTACTTTTTTCCCCGGGAAGAGTTTTCCAGTGTCGAAGTTTATTTAGAATAGGAGGAAAGTAAAATCTCTCTGGGAGATTGTTTGAGAATAGGCTAATTGCGAAAAGAGAAACATTTCCCGGGGAGCTTTCATTCATAATTGGGCTGAAAATCGCATTGAACAAACATCAGTCAGTAATCAGTTAAACATTATTCAAACAAATACGAATTTTTACTCAATCACTAATTGGTTAAATATTAATCAAACAAATACGAATTTTTACTTCTATTCGAAAAGAAATTTGATGTTGTATTATTTGGTATTTTAGCGGTATATATTGGGTTGTTTTTGAAAGTTCGTTCTGTTAATTCGTTAGTTCGTTAGGTCACTTTTCATGACGTAGAAGAGTTCCTTCAAACACTATCATAACTTCCTCCCATTCCTTCTCTAAACTGTATACTATTGTTTACTTGTGTTCTCGTTCTAGTCGTGAGCGTTTTTAAAAAAAAGTCTTCAAAAGTGGAAAAAAATAAGCGAAAAAAAGCATTTTAAGCATATTATGATGTATTATTTCCGAAAAGGAAAAACGGCTGCTGAAGCCAGCCGATAGATAACGTCTGTTTATGAAGATAACAGACCAAATGAAAGAACTTGCCAGAAAATGTTTAAAATATTTTCTACGAGCGACTTCTCCGTAACGGATACTCCCAGATCAGAACGACCAAAAGAAATTGTTTCCGAGGAGGTGAGAGATTTAGTCATTGTTAATTCCGGTGCAACAGTTAAGGAAATTGCTGAAATAATCACAAAATTAGTCTCAACCTTTCACGAGGTTATAAAAGAATTCGGATTTGTGAGCAACCTCACTGAGACTTCACACTGTCTTGCGGATCCGTCGTCAGCAACTGTCAGAGCTTGGGTGGGAAGTTTTACCTCGCCCCGTCCGACTATCACATATTTTGCAGTCTGAGCAATCACTAGAAGGATTTCATTTTCCATAACGACGAAGAAATGAAAAAAGGAATTAAACGCCCTTTTCCAGAAAAACCACGCGAGTTTTATGAGAGAGGAATTAAAAAGCTTCTATAGAGGTGGGAAGAAGTTATCAAAAAAGGGGGAGATTATATAATATATTAAAATAATTGTTTTCTTGTATATAAATTTGTAAATAATTTTTTTTAATAAATTTGCATTAATTATGCTGTGTTTATTATATTATAATATATATTACACATTAGATTATAAAGCGTTGGAGTGTTCAAAAGGATTTATCACAATCACCACACTTAAAACAGTATAATTTTTTTTTTCCATGATTGCCCTCTCGCCCTCTTAAATAAAATATTATGTTGTACATACAATATTTTATCGTTGCGATTTCCACAGAATCTTGTAGAAAATTCCACTGTGCTCAATAGATACACACACTGAACACACCCAACGGGCCAAAAGAAAGAGAGACAGAGAGCACTATGCAAAGAGAAACTCATAATGGAGCATCTAGCAGCTCATTTCATTCATGAGAATGACAGCAACAACGATGCTGTCACTTTAGTAGAGCTTTAGTGGAATAAACAAAAACATACAAAAATATTATCCGGCATCGAAATATTAAATTAAAATATAAAACAAAGTTACGGGAACTAGCAAGTGTGGGGTGAATACAGAAAAAAGCAAATATTAAGCGTATAAAATTTACCACAAAAAGCATGAGTGTCTGTATAATTGATGTTTTCCCCTTACATGAAGAAGTGTTGAATGTTGTTTACATTTATTCTTTGGTGTTGGGCGAATGTGATTAAGCAATTTATCTACTTATTATGTGTGGAAAAGTGAACATTTAGTTTGTATTCATTTCGCTATAATGTTTGCAAATGTAGTTTTGTTGTATTTGGCTAACAAATGTAATATTAAATTTCAATTTCGCCAATGTATTTTCAAAGATTCTTAGAACAATCCGAGCAAAACAAAAGGAACGTATTTTTGTTTTCCACCCACCCCAGGTCTCTTATTATGACGATAGCTTTGTTTTCAGTGCCTCTCTGCCATCCTTATCTAAATAATGTTTGATTGTGCGCAGTGTTGCCAACACCAACGAAAATTTGTACTTTGACAAGGCAAACTGTGTATGTGCGAGAGAGAATATTTCAAAACAGGGTGTTAAGTTTAAGCCGAGCGATGTAAATTAACTTGTAAGTTTCTATAGTGGTAATGAATGCAAGCAATTGCGGCTGAACACAAATGGGAAATATGATATAGAAAAAATTTAAATCAATCATTTTAAGAATGTTCTAAGAGCACGGAAAATTAGAACTAATATTGATTTGAGAGAACCATGAACCTAAGAACTCCAAACATTGTGCCCGTTGGAGTAGTAATATGAAACTACGCAAAAAAAAAAACGATTTGATCGCTATTAAAAAATAAAAATAACGAAAAATTTTGCCAACAACAGTATATTTTAAATTACTTTTTGGTTTTGTACTACTATTTCCAACTTAAGTAAGGGCGAAGTTATTTGCAACAATTGTAGTAGAATTGTACATCGAGGCTTGACCTAAAGGAAACTACCAATTTTGGCCAAAACCGAGAACTGAATTATACAAGCTATATAGGTATATTTTGAAATGCTGAACTGTATGATAGCATTTTCAAGAAACGGCTAAAATGTGACACCGAAAAGGAAGCGTCTGTAGCACCGAATATCTTTTTTTTATCAAAAATGTTTGAAAGCAATTCTGTGGTGTCTGTCTTTTTGACTTACACGACAACTGCCACAAATCTGTAGGAAACTTCTAAAACTTGTGATAGCGTAATATATCGTATTACCAGATCATGGCAATTGATTTTAAATAACATACACTTCAATAGCACCCCCTTTAAATATTTTTTCTAAGCTCGATTTTTTCCAAAATAATAATTATAACGAACTGGTTGTGCTTTTATAAATCATATTTCACATATTTGCTGTAATCCTATAACATAACTTTTCTTTCATTTTAATGAATTAAGTCCTAAAACATTAAACACAAAAAAAGTCAGAAATTCAATTTCAGTTTTTGGTTCATTTGAATAACCAACCCTTACAAAAATTAGATTATACACGAAAACATTAATTCTAAACAACAATGCTAATTTAAAAGTAAGTATTTTAAATAAAATTTAGTAGTGGCTGCTTCCGCCCTGGTTGAGAATACATTCATATATTCTGTTCGGTAAAGAATCATACAGTTTTTTGATTAGGTCCAGCGAAATACATGACCAGGCCTTTATAATTTCATTAATGCTTGAATATTGCTTGCCTGATTTGTACACTTTGCGTACTAGCCATCCCCAGGCGTTTTCAATAATGTTTAAGTCTGGAGAGTAAGGCGGCCAGTTCATAACCTTAACATTTTGGCTTTCAATCCATGATGTGACGACTCTTGCTGTGTGGATTGGCGCGTTGTCATGCTGGAATTTCCATTCCAAGTATCCGAAAACATTTTTAACTTCAGGAAAAGCTTTTTCCAGCACGACTTTGTTTGAAGTCGCATTCATTTTTGCAGAGAGAAACTGGAGCTGAATTGTGCCATCATGAGAGATCGCACCCCATACCATAACTCCACATTCCCGGCTGTGCAATCGATTGAGTAGGTATCCCTCTTTTCGAATATCGTAGAAGTAGTAATTATATCCATCAGGACCCTCAAAATTGAATTTTTTTTCGTCGGAAAACAATTCTATTCCACCCTCTACTCCACGTCATAGTCGCATGACAAAAATTAAGGTGACGTTCCTTACGGGGATTGTCTAGCGGTGGTTCCAAGGTGGAGCCAATGCTTTATAGAATTTAAAAAATCGTCCGATTAACTGCACCCCTCTGGTATCTTCAATGCAAATGCATTGAATTGAGTCGAATTTACCTCACGTTCAGAGGTTGCTAAGGAAAGATCTGGGAATGAAAATGGACAGCATTGTCACCTCTCTTTCGGCACATCTCTTAATTTAATTATTCCCCTTTAACTGGCATTCCCTTGAATATTTGTTAATAGGATTTATTTATGATACCTGGTAAAACTTGAGAAAAATTTTTTAATACCCCCCATATAAATGACCAATCTATTCATGTATTCTTAATTTCACATCTTTTAAGTGATTGCACGGAATTCAGACAAATTTGGCACCCATCATAAATTTTATAAGATTAATTTTGAGAACGAAAATAGACTGCGCTGCCATTGAGTGATTGGCTGGTTCAATGAAAATTAATTCCGTCATGCGGTCGTTGATTCGTTGGCCGCCGTAACTTAAACTATTGCCAATTGTATAGCATTATACTCATATAGTCCGCTTACACAAAATATACCCAATTTACTCCTTATAAATCTACATTTATTTCTTTCATTCGATTGTACTGAATGCAATATTAGTTTGCAAGTATCAGACTTTTATTAAAATTAATTCTGAGATTGAAAAAGATCTCTGCTGATACCCCTTTCTTAAGGTGCCTCACATGCAAATTAGCCGATTTAGCACCAATTATACCTTTTCCCTATATTTTCTAAATGGGAGACCACAGGTTGTACATAGTAAAGAACTTAAAACAAATTAATATAAATAATTATGTTTACTAAGTTATATTTTTGTTTCCATCATTGTGCTTTAAATCATAACAACAATCTAGCACTTTACCACGCCCCTTTTGGCAATGCACAGATTCGAATGAAGATATATGTAATTCGATTGATCTGTCTTAAATTTATCTGTTGGTTTGATTTAATTGCAGTCCTTTCCCTTAAGATTGCTACTTATCACCCTGTATCACAATATTTCTTTTTAACCCACTCTGGTTCTCTTCTTACGCAACACTCTCTCTTTCTAAAGAGAGTACATCACAACAAGCAAGCAAGAGTGCCTAAAAATATACTTTTATTTCTGTGCGAACTGGGTACAGTGCTCAGTTTTGTTTTGGATTTCATATATTTCGTATACTCATCAAATAGAACCGGCAAAATATTTTTGTAATCCAAACAAGTGCAAATTTCTATCAAAGAGAGTCCAACAATAGCAAGTGGGAACAGTTTTTTCAGTCCTTTTCAGATGAAGTGAGAGTGTGAAGATTAATTTCATAAGGCCGAAATTTCATCTAAATTTGCTGGATTATTTGAAGATAATAATTAAGGTTTTTAAGAAGGAACGAGGAAAGAGTTCATTGACATTCCTGTAACTGCTGGTGACAACCAATTGTTCAATACATAACATAATGTAATGATAAAGCCCTGCTGTGTGTAATACCTGAATGAATGTTGAATTAGAACTATACAAGAATTTCTAGGGCTTCATTGTGAAATGAACAGTGTCTGTTTTTAGAAATAGTCATGTGATAACATTACGAAAATAGCCGTAACAAAGATAAGTTTACGATTTTACTACAGAACGCGAATATTTTATCCACAACAGCAGTGATAGTGTAAGGTGAAAGTGGTCGTAGTACTAAGTTGTAGTCATATTACTGCTAACAGGCAGTGTAGAATTGCAGAAGATGGATTTTATATTTGAATGTTTCTACGAGGATACCTTGGATAAAATTACCCGCAATGGCCTACAGGATCGCTCATCCCGTAGAGATGTTTTGGATCATTTGAATGCCATCATTGGTGGATGTAGTGATGGTGAGTTGTGGCTGTAGGATGATGCGATTTGATATAATGTTGTTTGTTTATGTTGTTTTTATTGTTTTAGGACAAAATATGCATACTGAGGAGGTTGCCCGCATAGCTGTTCTATCAGCTGTCCGCTATCATCGTGACAAAAAGGAAGCTAATGGCGATGTAAGGAAATTTAAGTCTTTCTGTTATTAATAGTTGTACAATATATTGTCTGCCATTCATTTCACAGGACATTGTTTTAGTTAAAATGAGTAGGAAGCATTAAAATAAAAGATAGGCAATCGATTGTATTGATTACGTGCATTGCATATAGGTGACCAATTACAATTTTAAACAAATTTAAAAGAAATTTGAAAAAAAAACGAAGTAAATTACAATGAAAATATTTAGATTTTGGTATAGAACAAACAAAATTAGTATAAAACAATCAATTGCGAGGAATTTGATTGGACAATTGATGGTATAGCATGAAGCCTTTCATACTTTTTGACCTCTCATATAGCAAATGGCGATGGATATACACCTTATATACTGATGGAATGAATGGTTGGCAGAACGTCAGATTTTCAATGACAAAGTATTTTGCCAACCCCAAAATGACAATAGAAATCTGGAATTGCTGGATTGTATTATAACGTTAACAAAGCATTGGCAAAACGAAAAGCGAAGCGTTTTGGCTATGGTATAAATGAGCCTTATGCTAATTCCTAATTTAATGACAACTCTCGGGGATTAGTCGACTTTGTTTTAGAATGTGGGCAAAGTGTTGACTAAATTAACGGCAACGTGATCCGTAAACAATTAATGCGCTTATAAGCTATATTTTTAATAATGTTCAGAAATTGTTTAACTAGCCACTGTGATCAAATATATAGAATTATACTTTATCACACATTTTAACAAAATTAAAAACGGTGCAAATTAATTATAACCTTATTAAAGTCGACATAAAATCATGATCAATTCACTTAATAATATCGCACCAATAATTGTACATTTTGAAAAATAAATATTCGTAAAGGGCTTTGCAAAAATATTTATAAAATTTTGCAACCTAATACTTTTTCAGTGCTTCGTATATTTATTATTTTAAAAACAATCGTAATATTGGGAAAACTACTTCTTTCCTAATTAGTTTAAACATAAACGTATTAATTGAAATTCGGAAATCGCAATCGAAAATTAAAATTGTCGACTGAAATTCGTAACAGATCAATTGAAATTAAACTTTCCCATCCTAAATTCGGAAATAATTTTATTGAAGTGTAAGAAAGTATAACAGATATTCAGATTTAGCAATTGAAATTCAGAAAATTCCAATTGAAATTCAATAATTCCGATTGGATCTTAATTTTTGTTGAAATCCAGTAAGGAACAATTGAAATTGAGAATTTATATTCGAAATTCCAAAAATATCAATAGAAAATAAGACAGTTCATTTGATATTCAGAAAACATAAAATAAAAATCAGAATTTCTATTTGAAATTCCGAATAGATCAATCGGAAATAAGACAATTCATTTGAAATTCAGAATGCATCAACTGAAAATCGGAATTTCTATTCGAAATTCCGAATAGATCAACAGAAAATAAGACAATTCATTTGAAATTCGGAACACATCAACCGAAGTCGGAGTTTTTATTAGTTAAAAATCAAAATTGTTTTTTTTTTTTTTTTTTGAAATACAGAACACCTAATTTGAAACTAAAAAACCTACTTCTGAAATTAAGAAAATATCAACTAGAATTCGTAGAATATCAATGGAACTTGCGAAATATGATAGTAAAAAACAGATTTCGTATTTGTTCATATAGGAGTGCCTCATATTTAGCAAATGTGAAATATGATCGCCCTCAGTCTGTGTGTCATAAGTCAGGCCGGCCAGGAACTTATCGTTCATAATTTTTGCATAATACCGTTTACAACGAGAAATGAGTGTCAAGTGGTTTTTAATGAATAGCAATTTTGAAAACGGAGATAATGGCTTAGCAGTCACGTAGGAACTTTAGAACTTTATGTATATAATTATACTATAATTAAAATTGACACTATATTTGATAAAATTTGCAGAAAGAGGTAAATAATATACAAGCTCTTTCTAAAACGTGCTATATTTCCAAACTGCTCAGATCAATAATCAGGGAGTTCTATGTTAATTTATTCGTATATTTAATAAATCGTTATATGAGTGTATTTTAAGATATCAGTCAGCAATTTGGTACAGCTTTCATGTAAATGTAACTCCATCTATCGGCTTTTTTATTTACTACTTTTCCGAATATTATTCAATTTCAAACTGGTGTTTTATGAATTTCAATTGTAGGTTCCCAATTTCAATGAGTTTCTTTTAACTTCTAGTAAAAATTCATGTTTTCAGTTGACATATTCTGAATTTGAGGAAGTATTTAGATTTTGAATTGAACTTCCCGAATTTCAATTATAAATTCCGATTGGCATGTGACCTTTTCAGTACTTTAAGTAGAAATTCTGATTCTTAATTAATAATTTCTACATTTTAATTAGAAATGTTTAGCACTACAAAAGTTTCTTTTGAAAGCGTTGGCATAATATTGGGAACCTGCACTTTAATCAGTGCTTCTTAATACTTTATCATACAATCAATTGTATACGAGTACTTTCTAAAAAAATAGTGTACTTTTCAAGCCAGAAAATGTGAATTTTCTAAAATAAATTTTAAAAAATTGTGCGTTCAAATTATTTTCGTCATTCTATTGATGTATTAAATTATATGTTAAATTCGTTAAAGAAAGTGGAACAAAATGAGATATTTATTTAAATTATAAGTGGAAGTTGTAAGCTAAACTTTGAAAGAAATATGAAAAAAGAAGAAATTCAAATTGTAAGAAATTTGTTTGTTTCAGAAATGGAAATGTTTCATAGATCTCTTTTAAACATTGTTTATATTTAAATGTTATTGTATCCAAGTTTCTACGAGTAGGGATGTGAGATTAATCGAAAAATTGTATGTAAAAATTGTATGATTATTCCATATTTTGGGCAATCAGTTAATCGATTAATCGAAAATTCTAAATATTCAGTTCTATGATTAATCAAATAATTTGAATATTTATTCGTAAAATTTTTATAGTGCGAGTATATTCAAACTTTTTGAGTGGCGCAGAATATAAAATATGAAATGAAATCATGAGACTAATTATAACACCGAAACTGACGTTAACTGGCTGAATAAAAATTGGAAAAAATTTATTCCACTATGATCCGTTGAAAATATTCAGAAAAGATAGACTTTTAATTGCATTTTAGCTAAGAAAATGAAAGATGCAAGATTTTTCCAAATATGAATCAGAATCTAACTTCTGATTTATTTTCAAATAATTTTACAAATTCATAACCAAAACAAAAATTTTAAATTTCGTAGAAGTCCTTGCATAGTATATTCAATTCAATGGAAATGTCTATAAATAATGCATTTTGAGCAACCGCTTCTTTCAATAGATTACATCACGCAAAGTTTTTTTGGAAAGTGGTTATCGCAAGAAAATTTTAAATGAATTTAGCGAGATTTCTGAAGGACAGAGACTTTGAAGGTCTCTTTTCTTTCGCAATGAGGTAATACAATAATCTATTTGCTATGCAATATTTTATCAAGTTAATCGAAAAAGCTACGCCTTTCCAGTTAAATTCCATGAAGTTTTTTTTTTCGGGACATTAAAACTCTTTCCAGTCAAATTCCATTAACTTTTTTCCGGGACATTAAAATCCTTCAGATTTTCCTAGTAAACCTCTTTTAAAGAAGAAAGGAAATTTTTCTTCAAATGTATCGCCCAGTCAATTTCCGTAGTAATCATTGAATGCAAACATTCCAATACCAACATTGTCTTGAAAAAAGTACTTCAAGATTTAAAAAGTTTGATGATCCTTTAATTTTATTGAATTGCTTTACCGAAGTCTTCCGTTTTATAATCAGTAATGCGAATAATTTGTATTTTACTTAATTCTAGGAAAACATAGAAAACTTGGCCCACTAAAACATAACTGAATTTGTATATTTAGAATTAATTGTCCACTACTAGTAAGGGATGCCATTATTAGTGATTCCCTTTACCACCTTCTTAGCTGCGCGAAAGAGGTTAACCGCCTGTGATGACTTTAAAAAACAAATAAATAAATACATCATCCTTATCAAGAAATAATGAAATTAATTTTGGAGATGCGTCTACAATGAGTTTCAATGTATAACAAACATTTTAGTGGGGGAAAAGGCAAAGCCAAACTTCAAATTACAAAATATATTTTGAAATACTTTCTACTTGAAGTTTCTTACAAATTTTGTATGCAAGTTGTGACAGCTTAATGAGACCACCGAATAGAGAAACGACAACTGGATATCAAATAAACCTCTACGATCAATTAATTGCACTGTCCTAGTTTACTGTTTGGTGGTAAGCAAGAAAGTAAGCAGTAAAAATTGTGTTTTACCTAAACTTAATCACATTCATGAGTATGATATTTACTCTGTTTAAGTTGAACCCGGTATTGAAATATAAATTCTAATAGAAAGAAGAAAAATTGATAGTACTGAAATGAAATTTCGAATTTTCAAACCCTCTCAAAAGATCACCAAACAAAAAACAGAAAAAAAATAGTTTTCTTACTTTTGGCTAATAAATAATGTTTAGTCACCGAGTAAGAAACACACTGAATTTAGTGAATTTTGTAAATACTATGATACAAAGTCTGCGCAATTTTCTCTCAGTATTTAGTCCGTAAGTTTGCTACTACAGGGTGGCGCAATAGAACGTGCATATTTAAAAAAATAGATTAAAAAATAAATACAAAAGGTATGGTTAAAATAAATCTAAGGCATTGTAGAGTAATAAATGGAGTTTTTTTTTTTAAAAACGAAAATTATTGAAAACTTTCTTCAGTAATACTGGTGTAATGGCTGTCATTTCACCACGGATATTCTCCTTGAGCTGAACGATGTTTCTTGGATTATTACTGTAGACTTTGTGTTTGAGGTATCCCCACAAAAAAAGTCAAGAGGCGTCAAGTCTGGACTACGTGGGGGCCATGGATATCACCTCTTTTCGAAATCAGTCTGCCAGGGAACATCTGCTTCACCACCGCCATGAAGTCATTTAATGTGTGACAGATAGCTCCATCTTGTTGGAACCAAGTTCTGGAATTCACTATTCTTGAACTTTCAATTTTTGGAGGCAAAAATCCGTCCAACATCTCAACATAGCGTTCCGTATTAACCGTGACGTTTTGGCCGCGCGCATTTTCGAAGAAAAAAGGACCAATTATTCCTCTGCCAGAGATTGCTGCCCATACTGTCACTTTAGGACTATGTAATGGTTTCTGGTGTTTGATTTTGAGATTTTCACTGTTCCAGTATTTCCATAAGGAAATAAGCCTCGTCAGAGAAAAGGATATTGTCAAAATTGGAAAATCGATTAAGCAGTTCATTAGCAAATGCGAGCCTTACTATGAAGTCAGACTCTTTCAATTCTTGTGTTAATTGCAGCTTATATGGATGCAGTTTAAGATCCAATGTCAAAATTCGTTCCAAACTTCGTCGCGATAATTGTAAGACAGACGATCTCTTGCCAGTCGACATTTGTGGATTTCCTCGCACTGACTCCATAACTCTCTCAACATTGTCTTCGGTCCTAGATGTTCTTGGGCGACCATTTGCTTGTGGCTTAAATGTTGAACCGGTCTCTTCAAAACGCTTTACCCATATTTTAATTAAATTATCACTCGGAGCTTCGCCGTAGTCCATATTCAGCACAATATAGTCTAGTAGTATATGAACGAGAGTTCTCGTAAAATGCGCGCACGCTAAATGCGCGACGCTTCCCGTCGAAGTGATTCATAGCGACTAAAACTCCATGAGCCCGCCAACCCAACAATGTAGGCGCCCCCCGGCCAGCGCCTTTTCTACCCCGCAAAAAAAGATGATGCAATATGCACGTTCTATTGCGCCACCCTGTACATGTTATTTTCGGTAATCAATACTGCGTTGTTATTCAGAAATATTCCAGCAATTAACGAATGATGTTAACAAGAATTATTTATAAAAATTCTTAGAAAGAAGAGAAATTTTCGGTTTATATTTCCAGCTCCAGCCATTATACATACATATCTCTATACTGGCTGCTTGCAAAGCAATACAGTTTCATGAGATTTCGTTAATAACTTGTCTTGTAGTAACAGAAATAGTATCTTCAGGCTACTGTTAAAAGGCGTCGAATGCCTCTCCCTTCGCTGTCATTGAGACACTAACTAAGCAATCCTGTGGGCGCCGTTAAATTGCCGTTATAGAGTATTTTAATGCTACTTATATATATATATATGTATATATATATTTATATATATTTGTAACTTTTTGCAATTTGTTATGTTTAAATCCCATTGTAATGTATTTACTATTCATTTGCACGTTTATCCTTTAGGTATGTTTAATGGGTAAATTCCATAATATCCTGTACATTGCACTACGCACTTGCTGGGACTGGGGTGTTAGAGATTCTGCGGTTGTGGTTGTGCTGCTGGGTAAGTACTAAATGTATACCATAGCAATGTAAAATAAAGTGGTGTGAGGAATGAACATTCCTCGAGTCTTTACCCCACGATGAATTGTTTCTGTGCGTGTGTGTGTGAGTGTTTTGTGGGGAAACGCAATTATTTTTGAAAAATAGATATAAACTAATAAGATAAAACCACTGAATAATAAAATAATTAAATCATTTGTTATTTTTATGGGAAAAACAGAAACAAAGATGAATTAATTTATACGGTAGGAGATGGAAATTGTATTTCATTTTCAGTTTCAGTTTCAATAAATTGTTCGTTCTATTGCACATATTGTTGGGTTTTCATAAATATTCATATGTGTACAGCTTTTTGTTTACACTACCAATAAACTCATTCATACCGCCACTCTTCCTTCCTCTCCCTGGTACTACACCCTTACACACACACACATATATAAAGGCAATAACATCTCGCACACTTTTATGTATCCTTGTTTATTTGTTTCGTTTGTAATACCACCATTTACAAACTCACTCAGTTGTGTTTTACGTTGTGATCAACAAGTTTAAGTAGAATTTTAAATATTTTCCATGTTGATGCCTTTTACAAACTCGTATAGTCTACTGCGACTGCAATGGCCTGGCATTCACAGGCGTTAAAGCCGAATCACAATACCATGGAAATGCTGACGATGTTGATGATTATTATGTTGGCTGTTAATAACGTTGTAATAGTTGTTGCAGTTAGTCTTTCAATTTGATACTTGAAAGTGGAAATAAAACGCAATGCATTGGATGAAATCATCCATGCGTAAGCTGGAAATTTTGCGTTGCAAGCGTCAGCATTTTCATGGAAACAACCATCATCCGAACAAGAAAATCGACATAATTAAAAGGGGAAAACATTAAAAGTTGAGAAATTTCATGCCACACTGTATCACTTGAATTTGTTATGAAACCAATTATTTTGTGTTAGTTCAAGAACTGGAACATGCCACGAAAGTTTGCTGGTAATAATAATAAGCGCATGTCAAACTTTATAGAATTTAGCGCTTGTTTTTGAGCAATTCACAATTTAATTTTTTTTTTTTTTTGTAGAAAGAATACACTCTAAAACGAACATTTTTGAAATGTTTTATTATACAGGGTGGCCCATAAGGGTGTTGGCGGTTTAAATATTCAATTAAAAAAAAAACTACGAAACATAAAAAAAATATATTTGTATTTTTAAAAAGTAGAAGCATGGGAATTTTTAAGACTTAAAAATAATGTTGTCCAAATGGCTTCCCTCGGCTGCTTGACACTCTTGGAACCGAAGTCGCAAATTTTGGAAAACTCGTTGAAAAATTGTTCTCGGTATTTTGTTACTTTCCTGAATAATGTTCCTCTTCAACTGCTCTAAATTGGTCGGATTATTCTCGTAGACTACCGATTTGAGGTAGCCCCATAGGAAATAATCGCATGGAGAGAGATCGGGGCTACGTGGGGGCCATTTCGAAATGAGTTTTCCAGGAAAAACATTTTTCAGCAGCTGTATGGATACCCTAGTCGTATGACATGTGGCCCCATCTTGTTGAAACCACATCCTCGAGGTATTGCCTTGAAGTTCTTGCAAAGCTGGCACCAAAGTCTGCTAGCATGTTGCAATAATTGTTCGCTCTAACCGTCATCGCATGCCCTCTTTCGTCCTCAAAAAAGTATGGTCCAATAATACCGGTTGACGTTATCCCAGCCCACACGACAAGCTTAGGGCTGTGAAGTGGACGTTCATGCAAGCGTCGGGGATTAGTCTCGGACCAGAACCGACAATTTTGTTTGTTGACATGGCCATTAAGGTAAAAATTGGCCTCATCACTAAAAATCACGTTGTTGAAATTGTTGAACCGCTCTAGCATCAAATTGACAAAGTTAAGTCGGTTATTGGCATCATCGGGTTTTAATTCTTGGACTATCTGAATCTTATAAGCCTTCAAATGCAAATCACGTTTCAAAATTCGTCGTAAAGTTGTTCTTTTCACATCCAAAGACTGACTTCTCTTACGTGTTGACTGTTGCGGATTTCGCTGAACTGAAACACGAACACGCTCCACAATGTCGGCTGATCTTGCAGAAACTGGGCGACCACGAACCGTAATTGGTGCTGTTGAGCCGGTTGTTTCGAACATTCTGATCCATTTTCGTATCACATTGGCGCTTGGAACTTCACTTAAATCGTGTAAACCGTGTTCATGCCGATACAAACGTCGTGCAGTAATCACTGATTTATTGTTTTCGTAATACGCTCGGACACAAAATGCACGCTCCACTCCCGCGTACGGCTCCATGGCGACTAAATTTCCAGGAAGCGGCGCAGCGAACAGCATATCCCCCACCCCCACCCCCACCCCCCGCGCGTTGCCGAGAAATTGACGATTTAAACCGACAACACCCTTATGGCCCACCCTGTATATTCATTACTGCCAATTGAAAACATAAGCAAATTTTCTTCATCTAGAGAAAGAGAAGTTTTTCTAAATATATCCAAAGTAGTTAATAAAAGAACACAATATTTCAATCGAGAGGTTATCATAACGATTTTTGCGTTTCAAATCCCCTTTCATACAGCTCTTAAATGCTACTAAAAACCAATTCACTTTCCCTAAAGACCATTTGAACAAAACAAAACATTTCTTAAATAGACTTCTAATTAAACAGTGCTGAAGATGTTTCACAAAAATTGTGCTTCTTTTCCATAACATTGGTGTTGATACAGCTTTAAATATACAATGAAATTCATTATTTGTGATTTTTTCTCTACAAAATATGAAAGCATTTTGTGCCGGCTTAATTTATAGCCAAAGAGCGAAAAATTTTGAAGTGTTTTCAAATTTCCACAATGTAAAAATAATCTCTTTTCTGGTATAGTGTATAATGAGATCCTTTCGATTCTAACAGTCCTAGTGGCCTCATATTATCCTTAGACTTCCGAATTCATTCAAATGTAAATGCCCGACAAATAATTCAAAGATATTCTGATTTAATTGTTTGGAGAAACGGAAATACGTGATCAATTCCGCTCGTAGCTTCGTGGTCAATACCTGAAAGAGACTGTTTTCTCCAGTAATTTGACACTGATATACACTAGAAGAGCAGCGAAAATTCGTCTTTCAAATGAAATAATTCGCAGAGTTTTATATATAATAATAAAAGATAGATCTGCAATGAGATGAAGTGAAACCTCAAGTTACAAAATACAATTTTGAAATATTTTCTACTGTTTTACAAATTACAAATGATTAGACAAAACTATATAAATCTATAAATGAACACAAAATCTATACTTTTGCTTATGATGCAAGAAAATTTGGGAAATAGCAAAAATTGAAAAAAATCGACATAAAACTCCCCACTCGGGAATTGATAAAAATAACTAAATTTGAGAAAATTGAAAAACAAAGATTCTGATTTATCTTCTGAGATATGTCCGAGAATAAACAAATAGCAAAGGGAGAAAGCGTCATCGATTAAACATTTTATGGTAGAATAGCGGGTTATACAGGGTGGCGCACGAATTGTGCCATCTAAAGATGCTGAAGGAGTTTTTTTTTTACCCTGAACTAAACCGAAGATGTATCCGTTTCAACAGCACTTGATTCCAGCAAGATAAAGCAACTGCACACATAGCCAGATCGATCATGGCGGGGTTCTAACCAGAAAATGTCAAACACATTAATATCCAGAAATTTTGCTTTCCGCTGGCCTCTGAGGTCGCCGGATCTGCTGACTGCAGCCGATTTTTTTGTGGGGTTATTACAAGCAAGAGGTGTACAAAACGAAATAAAGTAATTTTACTCAATTGAAGCAGTCCACTAAAACCACGACTTCAACCTTCAGATCGCAATGAATAATTTTCTAATCAGGTGTCGCATATGGGAGGTTATTTACAGTCTACCATCTTCGAAACCAATTAGTTATATAAAATAAAATTGATTAAAACAAAAATCATATGAATTTCTTATTGTAGCATAATTGGTGCGTCAACCTGTACATAAAACTGGAAAAGCCAGCTTATCTATATTTAAAAAAATCTGTTTACGCTTCATTGCTTAAAAGTATACTTAAATACAGGAGTACACAGCTGTTTAAATTGTTTGATCTGAATGACGGAACTATAACTCTATTTGTTCTCTTCTGTTTTAGCCCCTAATATGGTGAGTTTCAGAAAATTTCTCTCTGTTGCACGACGACATCGTAAGAAAAGCGTTATCAAAATATTTTGGCGTCAAACTGCCTGCTATGAATGATGATACCAGTTTTTCCCTTTCTCTCTTATCTAATTCAAAGTTCTTTGGTTCTGTTTTCATGACTCCCCTACACGGCAAGAGAAGAAGAATGCACCTTAATTTTAGTTATATTAAATTCGATCCTTGTTTTTAAGAACCTCCTTTCTAATTCTTGGTTTCAACTCTCCCCAAAGATTTTCGGTTGGATTTAAGTCCGGACATTGATTTGGCCAGTCAAGAAGGGCAACATTATTATGTTGGAAACAATCCAATTTAGGAATATGCTTCGGATCGTTATAATGGTGGAATGTCCACCTAAGAGGCATACTTTCCACAGCATAGTTCAACATCGTATTTTCCAAAATATCTTTGTAGAGGAATCTGTTTATAGTGTTGGTAATTCGATGTATCGGACCGACACCATACCAAGAGAAACAACCCCAGACCATCATATTGCCGCTCCAGTGCTTGCTCGTCTACTTTGTAAAGCGAACATGAAATTCCTTGCCCTTAGGGCGTCGAGCATTCCGGGCGCAGTCGTTTCCAAATACATTAATTTTTGTTTCATCGCTCCGCAAAATGTTTCGCCATTTTCTTTCAACGTATCCTCCGGACCAATTGGAACGACTTCTTGCAAACACCAATGAAGCCTTTACGTTTGTTTGTCTAAGCAAAGGAACTCTTTTGGCTATCCGTCCTGGTAAATGTGCTTCTACATTTCCAGTTTCTGGTGAAATCGCTCTTGAAGACACAAACCGGTCCTTCTTCGCAAGTGTTACAATACGGATATCTGTTGTTTTTGAAGTTTTTTGGGTCTTCCGCGAGTTTCGACGGGATTTTTAGGTTTTAAAGCATTTTGTACAAAAAATAGCGACCGCTACATAGTTTCTGCTATATAACGAAGACTTTGGCCACTTTCTCTTATTCTTGAAACAATTTTTCTCTCCTCCAGAGAACAAGGATTTTTTCAACCCATGGCTGATTTTGTTTACTATATATTTTTTACTAAATATAAAGATAAACAACAGTAAAATAATTAGATTTTCCAAAAAGACTACAGCAGACTGCAAAAATATTAACGAACTGAGCATTGTATTAATTATTTTGACCAAGTATTGAAATCACACCTGAACAAAACTAACTCACAATGAAAACTACGGGGAAGCTTCAGTTTTATTTTTTACTTTTAAAGGCATTGCCATATTAAAGTTATTTGAATAAAAAAGTATTGCCATGTTTACTTTCCGTGAAAGTAACTAAAATTATGAAAAATGAAATGAAATGAAATGAAAAGTAAACAAAAAGCAAAAATAAGCAGGCTTACTTATTTTTTCGACCATATGTGTACCTACATATAAATGAAGTATTCGATGTGGGAAGCTCAACTGTCGTAAGCTTCAAGAATGGTATGGTCTTCTTAAATCAAGTTAATGTCCATCTATGATGGCATTTGTTTCGGCGTTAGGGAAATATGTGATGACCTGCAATGTGCAATGTGATTTGGAACTATTACCACCATTTGACCTGTTTTCTATTCCAAATTTGTTTCCATTTGTTCCCTGTTTTCTATTGCAATTTTAATATACAGAGTTTAAGTACTCAAATTATGATTATATCGAGCAAAAAAGTGAATAATCTTTGAGGCTCCAAACCGGCAGATTTGTTAATTTTTATTTACAGAAGTCAAAATAGTTTTGTAAAAGAAAAGTTCGAAAAAAAACACACACACAACAGTAACACATGTGTTGATGTGTTGCCTATTTGTCAAAATTCTGCTTACGTAAAATTTGTCATCCGTCCAAATGTTACGATTTTCGCACTGACCGCTTGTTGCCATCGAACAGAAACCTAATTTTCTATAATAATGCAAAGCGTGTAATCCAATTATCTTTCTCACTGTGAGTTTATTGAAATAACCACAGGGAATTATCTGTGATATCAAGTGAGACCGGCAGTGGTGCTGCGATATTATAACTGTTGTATTTGTGGCAAAAAAGTGTAGTTTGACAGTTGAATTATTGTGTGGTCATAATTGCAAATAATTGTTATACACAGGGGATCTTTGTTATTTGGAGGAAGCAAAAAATTGGAAAAAACAAAAAAATGTGTACAATATAACACTCTATAAATAGTTTAAAATAACATTGTATTTAAAGATACGGTTTCTAATGTCAAATAATTTAAGTAAAACTATATCTTCAAAAAAAAAAAAAAATTTATTACACCCTTTGTATAAGAACACTTTAGTTTCTAACTCCAATTCTCGGTTGTAACACATTTCACATAGTTATCTGAAATCATTGCATTGATGCGCATCCTGAATTTTAATAATTTCGTATCATTTCACATATGTTGATGCTCGTTTTCATTTAGCAAACAATCAAAATTCACATTGATATCGCATTTAGCATTAACATAAACACATTTTCTACATATTTTCATGCGAGTTCACTCATTAAAATTCACCAGGAAACGACACACATTTCATTTAATGTCCTCATTGAAAAGAAAATGGAAAAGGAATCGTATTTTTCATTACATAATGACTGACATAACTTGTGTATCTGTGGGGGACGAGCAAGGGTGCTTGTGGGGGCAGAGGGTGTGGAAATGTGTAATATCTACATATCCATTGAGATTCTTTTGAAATGTAAAAAATATTTGAAGCGGATTATTTGGAATGAACTAATGCGGTTTTGTGGCACAATTTAGATATTATATTCCTCCAACATCATCGTTGCCATCATCATCGAAATCATCCTAAGGTATCGCTAGAGCGTATGAGTGTTTAATATTAATATATATATAGGGTTATCCATTTTTCGCTTCCAAAAAAATGTAGATAAAAAAATAAAACTATGATTCTGATGAAACTTTTATTTCATTATAATGCTTGAACCTTGCGATTATGTACGAAATTAAGGGTTGCCCATTTAGTCTGGCAAGGCTGTCAGCTGTTAAATACTTGTCATTTGAAGAGTTATTTATATAGTGAAAGGTTTGCCATTTATAAATATGGATCGTTTAACAACCGAAGAACGCGTAACTTTCAACTATTTTTACGAGTTTAACAACCGAAAAACGTTACCGGTTGCTAAATGATCCATATTTATAAATGGCAAAAATTTCGCTACATAAATAACTCTTCAAATGACAGGTATTTAACAGCTGACAGTCTTGCCAGACCGGCGGGTTTAAAACCACTAAATGCATAACCCCATATATATGTATGGGGTTACGCATTGTTGTACACATAAAATAAACAAATGTATGTTTATCTCGTCGTCGTATAAGGGATATGTGTGCATAATTTAAATACAATATAGAGTAGACAGAGGATGCAAAAAGTTAGAGTTTACCAGAAGGATGCGATTCATAATTGGTTTAAACAGAATTAAGTGGTAGTATATTTAATGTTCCTTTTGGAATCATTAAAACTAATTATTTTGCTTCGATATAAGAGAGATATGATGGTATACAATTCAATACTTCATGCGGAATGTTGTAAAAACCTAAATAAATTACTTCACTTTCAAGTAATTGCGAAAAATGGTGCTAAGTAGCTCTAAGTTCTTCGCACGAAAGCTTGCAATTGCCTTTCAGTAACTTTCAAAGGGAGTGCTAAGAAGTCACAAAATTTATTGTTTTCAAAACCATACCTTTTACTGTAAAAAATTATGCATTAAGCAAAATCTTTTTCATCGCTAGTCACTACTTTTTTTCCAACCTCCTGGTAGCATATCATTATCTCTTCGCTAGAGAGCTTCATTTTTTGCGGTTGTCCAGGGAAATCAAAAGAATTTTTAGCATCTTCATATGAAGTGAAGCACTGCTCAGATAGGTCGTCATGTGTCATCGTCCGGAACAGGTGATAATTGGAAGAATTGCAAGCGATTTGGTGGAACAGATATTGGAAGTACAGATCGAATCTCTATCGTTTTTTGTCAAAAATTTCTCAATTCTCTCAAAATATTGTCCATCGTTAGCCATTACGTTTTCCCCATCCTTGTTCGGTTCGCGTCGATAGAAAGTTTTATCTTTTGAGGCTAAGCTGAACTCGAACCAATTTTTCGTTTCCTCACATGGTAAGAAGTGCTATTCAGACAAGCCAAACTTGGCTATTGATCGAAGCAGATGATGAAGAGAAGAGGTAATGTCTGATTAATATGGGTGTGGGTAGAACTTCCCGTTTGTGGCGCCAGCATTATCATTATCATGTAATAGCACAATTTTCTCACGTCTTAAATGGTGGGGAAAGCGTTTTTCCTTAAATGTTCGGCTCAGTTTCATCAATTATGCTCGATAAATGGTTTAGGTAATGATTTCCTTCAGTTTGAGCAACTTATACCACACCGCACTACTGTGAACCCCCCTAATATGCAACATGAGATTTTTTTCCATGAACTTTTGTCTTGGCTGTCGATGTTGAAGCATCGGGTTAGCGTAGTAAATCCATTTGTCATCGCTCGTGATGCACTAAACTCTTTCAGCGATATTTCACATATATGCAAAACCATCATGCAACATTTCAAAGCATCAGTAACCAACAAAAAAGAGCATACAAATATGACAAAAAGATCCAATACTAGTGTTTAAAATCCTGTCATCTTAGGATGATAGAAATGCCTTTGGCATTTGGGAAATGCTTTTCACCACAATATGAGGATTGAGATTACGAGAAGGGTGGTCAAAGAAATTTGACTTGTATTTATACACCGGTAAGTAGAGGGTGCTTGGCTTGATTGTTTTTTCGAGTACATAGAGAGAGTTTTGTGGGAGATATAGAGATTTGTGAGTTGCTTTGTCCTTAATGAGGATCTCGAGAAAAAGAGCCCGAGTCACAGAGATCCTGCACCATGAAACCTCGGTTTTATTTTCGACGAGTTTATGTTAAACATAAAGAGCAATAATTGACATGTGGTTAGAAAATATGATTACAATCCATGATAGTATGATTAAACATGAATAGATAATAGATAATGTATTAGGTATGATTTCTAATTCAAAAAAAGGTGTGGAAATTCATATCAGCAAATAATATAATTCAATTAATAAGAATAAAAAATGAATTATTGAACGGTATGTAATCCGTTCAACAACTTGTGATCCGAAATTATTGAAAAATTGGATAATCAACGATGAATTTGACAAAAGCTTGCCCTAGGAGGAATTCAATTCAGTACAACAAGAATAACGCATTAGCGTTTCAGAAAACCAGTGATGATTGTTTGATGCGCGAAACTCTTCAAACAGTTTTTCATATGTGCAAAATTGACATTCAACATTTTAACACATCA
>JAHXMU010025131.1:8181-19883 GCA_019455685.1 Philornis downsi
TTTGCTCTAAATTTTTCATGTTTGTATCTCTTCTAGGAAGGCAATTATTCCTAAAAAACCTAATAGCTTAAGTTATTTTTCTAAATGACTGTTTTGACATAACTGCCTAAGTCAATTTAGGATTACAATAAATATAAACATTATTTTTTCATCATAGCCTAAATCAACTTAAGTCGTTAATCCAAAAAAATAAAGAAACAATTTTATTTTCCTAACTTGAGTTAAGCTCTTATTCCGAATTACAATTTCGTTTTTTGATAAACATAAATTGAGTTAAGGTCTTTCTCCAAACAAAAAGACTAACTCAACTTGAACTTTTTGACTTTCTTTCGTTCAACAATTCATAAGAGCCTAAGTGTCTTTTTCGATAATATCTTTTGACTGCGAGAATAAACAACTATTTTTTGTTAACAACTAAGTAAAGAAATTCGTTGCCTTGGAATCTGTAGCAAAGTTTTCAAAAAAACACCTTCTCCTGATTTTCAGTGAAGATTCAAAACTTTACACTCCTGTACTGAAAATATTGAAAAACAGACTTAGGCTGTTATGGGTTGTGACCACAGAAATATTACGTGCCAACGTTGTTTCTCCCAAAAATTTCACACAACTTTCTCATCGTCACAGTAATCGATTATTAATTTTGATAAAATGTTTTAACGAATAAAACACGTTGGTTTATGGAATATTTTTCCATAATAAATTTGCCATGACCCTACTTCACGACTGCCCAATATATGAACCGTCAAGACTAATGTTTACCAAAATGGACACCCGGTCGCGTTTATGCAACGAGAGACACATATTGGTAAAGCCATCTATTGGAAAAATACTGCATTTTTTCTTACCTTGTGCTAGGAGTACATCAATCTTAGGTTCAGTAATAAATTTTGCATGCACATTATCTCATGTTCAGTGAACTGTTCACATTTCGATTTCTGGTCTGTCCATGTCAAAACAGTTGATAGAAAACGATGAAATGTTTTATACTGTTATGAATGTTATCTTAATTAAGTAATTGATAAAGGCTTTAATGTAAAACATAAACTTTCTTTGTCATAAATTTCTTGAGACAGGATTCAACACAAATAGTTTTCCAAAGAAGCAGTGTATCAAAAGATTTATGCAGTTTCATCAATAATCCTTTCGAAAAGACTCATGGAGTCTATCTTGTCTTCTTGTGAAGCATCTTTGACTATTATTTGATGTTGTTGTCCTTGTTGTTCGTCGTGATTGTTTTTCCTTGAGTCTATCTATTATCATGTTATTCCTCCATACATACATATATATATAAATGAAAAGTTTTTCATTCACTTGTTGTTGAGTGCTATTTTCCTGCTCTACGAAATGTCAGCTAGAATAATACAAACAGTATATGAATAAGTTTGCCCGCCAATCAAGAGTAGGAGCCACAATGAAAAACAGGCAGTCAGAATGATAGATAGGTGGAAGGATGAAGACGAGCAGAGGGACTGATAGGACATGCAGCTTAAATAGGTTCGTACAACAAAGCCTAGTTATAAAATGCTTTTTCATTCACATCGCCGACGTATTTATTTTCATTGTAAGATTTTCTACATGAAGAAGAGAGTAATATGTAGACTACAAAGGCAAATATTTCGTGCCGAGAGTGGGTCCATGTTTTTGGAACTTGATTATATCCTGGCATTTCTAGTTGTTATTCAGACAAATGAGTAATGACTTGGCTGTTGTACTAAACGCAACAAATTAGGATTAAAAAAAAATTGCTATACCGTTAAAATTTTGTTCTTTTGTTTAAAACAAGAAGAAAGACAAAGAATAGCATCAGTGACAGCTAGAACAGCCAAAAAGCTATTTTGCATTTTAAATAAGTTTTCTCCTACAAAGTGGATGGTCAACGGGCAAAAAGGCAGTGATGTCTTTTAGAGGTGACCCTCCTCAAATAAGCTGTCTGTAGTTGAGATTCAGTCTGTAACAGCTTGCATCATGTGGCAACAGTAAATGTCACTCACCGACAGATTACAGGTATAATATTCCCTACGAAGTCCTTGTCTACCATCACAACTTCCGTGTTGTCCTTATCGTTGGCGGTGTACATTTCGTACGTCTTCTTGCTTTCGTATATTTTATTGTTATGCAAAGAAAAGTTATAAATAGGAAAATGTTTTAATTTGTAGCTTGTTATGAGTCAACAAAAGGACAGTTATCCAAAGATGAGATTGGAAAGGATGAAAAATGAAATAGTTTCCTTTTGTTATAAAATTTGATAAGCAGTAGTAACAAATGTTTTAATTGGGAATGGAAATAGAGACAGCTACGAGTATTCTCGTTAATCATTAGTAGTATCTGTACAAATGACTTTCTAGGATAAGCATACTAATTCAGCAACATTTCCACTTTCAGATAATTGAAAAGTTAGTTAAATAATTTGAATATTAAATTATAGCTGTATTTATTAAAGCATACTTTAGGTCAGTTCGCCGCCATAGGAGGGAATATTATACAGATTCCAATTCGCTCCATATGCTCGTGGAAACTAAAATTTCCAATGTTTCTTGCACTGATTTACCTTAAGCCTGAAAGCATTATTGGTATTATGGTATCGTTCTAGAGGATCTTCCAATTTGTTTCCTATAGTTGATAAACAGTAAGTGGTATGAACTTGACCCAAAATGACATCAAATTATATTAAATGAAAAAAAAAAAATTTGTTTGAAACTGATAGAGAAGAATACTATAAAGAAACGCATGAACGAACGCTCACCTCAGAAGCTCTCCGTGGGTTCGAACAAACTAAAAGTCTCCAATGTTTGATGAAATCATTTGTTTTATACGATAAGTAAAAAAATAACTCTGAATATCCTTCCCAATTTAATAATCACTGCCAGTGGAGAATCTTTTAAAATTTCTTCGTTTCAGAAGCTCTCCGTGGGTTCGAGCAAACTAAATGTCGCCAATGTTTGATGAAATCATTTGTATTATACTAGACTGTCTGATATTACGTAAGCGCGGTTGCACATGATAAGCAAAACATAACTCTGAATATCCTTCCCAATTTAATAATCACTGACAGTGGAGAATCTTTTATAATTTCTTCGTTTTAGAACTTAACGATTTTGTCATAGAGGTGTTGTTTTCTGGCCCCAAATCGGTTGAGCTCCAAATAATTCAAATTTTAGGCAATATAGCTAATTTTGCTGCTCTTTAGTCTAGACGAAAGCATCATTTTTATTCCTTCTCGTCTACCTATAGAGATATTCCATGAAAACGAAATTTTTGCAAACTCTGTTATAAAAATGTGAACAAAGAAATGTACTCTTTAAGTTTGGTTTTTTCAGCTTCCGTCTTCAGTTCTAGCCTGGTCTAGTCAATATTTAACTCATTTATTTCCTGTTCGAGTTCGAAAGTTTGCATTTTCATTATGTCTCATGATAGAATACACACTTCAAATTTTACAGCTTTAATTTTTGTCATTTGATTTTAGGCGGCTGTATCATTTATGCTCACTTCCTTCCATATTTATATCTTAAAAGAACGAATTTCAAAATACCTTGACATTGCGCTACTATGACCCAAGAGAGATCTTAGAGTGTACCACCTTGAAAAAAAAAATTAATAATCCATCCAAATTTGATAATTCACCTATTTTTTTTAACACACCTCGTATGTTTCCCAAAAATTTCCATTCGTTTAATTTGTGTCCATTTAAATTAATCCAGCCTTTAAAATTGAACGATGTTTCTTGGATTATTACTGTAGACTTTGTGTTTGAGGTATCCCCACAAAAAAGTCAAGAGGCGTCAAGTCTGGACTACGTGGGGGCCATGGGATATCACCTCTTTTCGAAATCAGTCTGCCAGGGAACATCTGATTCACCACCGCCATGGAGTCATTTGATGTGTGACAGGTAGCTCCATCTTGTTGGAACCAAGTTCTGGAATTCACTATTCTTGAACTTTCAATTTCTGGAGCCAAAAATCCGTCCAACATTTCAACATAGCGTTCCGTATTAACCGTGACGTTTTGGTCCCGCGCATTTTCGAAGAAAAAAGGGTCGCTTATTCCTCTGCCAGAGATTGCTGCCCATACTGTCACTTTAGGACTATGCAATGGTTTCTGGTATTTGATTTTGGGATTTTCACTGTTCCAGTAATGACAATTTTGACGGTTTACGAACCCATTCATAAGGAAATGAGCCTCGTCAGAGAAAAGGATATTGTCAAAATTGGAAAATCGATTAAGCATTTCATTAGCAAATGCGAGCCTTGCTATGAAATCAGACTCTTTCAATTCTTGTGTTAATTGCAGCTTATATGGATGCAGTTTAAGATCCAATGTTAAAATTCGTTGCAAACTTCGTCGCGATAATTGTAAGACAGACGATCTCTTGCGAGTCGACATTTGCGGATTTCCTCGTACTGACTCCATAACGCTCTCAACTTTGTCTTTGGTCCTAGATGTTCTTGGGCGACCATTTGCTTGTGGTTTAAATGTTGAACCGGTCTCTTCAAAACGCTTTACCCCCATTTTAATTAAATTAGCACTCGGAGCTTCACTAATTCGCCGTAGTCCATATTCAGCACAATATAGTCGCCTATTAGCAATATATGAACGAGAGTTCTCGCAAAATGCGCGCACGCAAAATGCGCGATGCTTCTCGTCGAAGTGATTCATAGCGACTAAAACTTCATGAGCCCGCCAACCCAACGATGTAGGCGGCCTCGCAAAAAAAGATGATGCAATATGCACGTTCTATTGCGCCACCTTGTATATTTGTATATAAAAATTGAAAAATTATAATTATTTTCGGAGCGATAAAGTCAAAAATAACTCTTAAAGAGAGACTTTTTTCCACAAAAGTTATAACTTGTTATAATTTATTAAAAAAAATAGTGAACAATCGACAATGTAACCACTACCCTACCCACATTTCCCTTTTTTCCTCTATATCTTCCAATCAGTTGTACAAAATTTAGGCTGTCACGCGTTGAACTTAGTTCCGGAGGACAAACAAAGGTCATGTTGTCATTGACATTCTGGCCAGATTTATCGAAACAAATTGCCAGATTTATCGAAATTCAGTTCTTCGCCGTAACCCATAACTTATAGCCAGAATTTACTTAATTTATCGTCATTCACATTTCATTTGTTTTTTCTTTTAATTTAAATAAATTATCGTCTATGAGCTTTTTAAAAAAAAATATAGAATGTACTTATTATTTTGACCATATGTGTACATAATTCAATTTTTTTTTTGATTTTGAATTTTTAGGGTAATTACTGGCGCATACGTATATAGATGGTACAAGGATTGATTTTGATTTGGGATGGGAGGCTGGGGGCAGAGAGTGCATCTATTTCAGGATTCGACAAATTACCAACAACAGTTGCCTTAACAGCACTTTTCAGCAAACATTCCCACTATCGCTATAGAAAGTCAAAGTCACGGAAGTTGAAAGACAATGCAACAATCGTAGTTTCTAGTCTAAACTTATGCTCATCAGTCAACTTGTTTTAAAATCTGATGTGGAAAATGTAGAGGTTCGTCAGTGTTTCAATCTCTTGTTGGCAAAAGTCATCATTTCAAACAAAAGTCATTGTTAAGCAAATGAAAAAAAAAAAAAATGAAATTATACAAAAACTAATTGAAGTTTTTTTTAATACACTCATAACTCTTCATAGTTTCTGTTTTTTTTGCTCAATTTGTTTGCAAGCTTTAACGGATAGGATTGGATTATTTCTCGGTTTTTGCCATAAATTGGTTTACTTTACAACCAGTTCAAAAGGGATAAGAAATATAAAAAAATACGAGAATATTTACAAAGAATCACATGCCACAAACCACAAACACTGTTTCCCCATTGTCTGTTGCAAACAAAAAAAAGAAAAACCGGGTACATAGAAAAATGGAAAAAAGCAAACATCATGCCGTACGTGACGGCAAAACCATTTTAGTCTCATTGTGTATCTGTTGCCACCAGAAAATACTGTTGCTTTTGTGGCACGCAGCCACTACAGCAACAACATTGCTATCTATGTATATGAATATGTATCTAATTGGAAGCGGAAAATGAAATAAGGAGCGATGAAAAATGGATAACTGAAATGGCTAAGTAACTGCAAGTAAACGAAATATTTTCAGTTAGATGACCATCGCCAAACGTAACTCTAATAAATCTGTACTTTTATCATCCAGATTTAATAATACGTGCTCTCCGTTTATTGTTTTCTCCGGAAACACAGGCCACAATCAAGTCTGGCAATGCTTTAAGAACTCATGGGCACTCCAAAGTGCAAAAGCGTTGAAGGAGAAACAAAAGAAATTTAGCAATTTCTTGTCATCGTTGGATTAGGGCAAGAACATGAAAAACTTTTCAGTCGCTCACAAGCGATAACGATTGCTAACTAATCCAACAATTCTATAGCAGTTCAAGGGGCAGTCCTGGGGATGGAAAATAACAGAAAATATCGCATCCGACAGGACAAAGTTTGTGAGCTACAACATGTCAAACACACACAATTTATTTTCATAAATGCTTATTATGCTTTATGCGGCGGTTACTTTTACTGTTATCTTTTCTAGGAAAATCCAATTTAATTTAAATTTCATCTACTTTTATAGGTTTGAAAAGCCTTTCACTGTGATTCACCTAAATTCATTCAATGTACTTAATCTGAAAACCCTGTGGGATGGTAAGAAACTTCTAGGGGGCTAAGCCCAACTAGCACCCCCCTTGCTACACTTATGGCCACCGTCGAATTAATAAAATATCGCTCAGCAATTGTATTTAGGACCGCAATTACTTTCATTATAAAGAGTGTCCCAACAAGAACGCAAGATTTCAATTTTAAATAAAACACAGATATTTAAAAAAAATTGTGAAATATTATTATATCGTAAAATTAACAGAATGAGGTTATGTATGGAAGAGCACATAGGGCAGATGGCCGCCGCCGCTTTGCTGGCACACACGCGATCTTTTAATGAAATTTTCAATGAAAATTTAAATTTTGCATAAATGCTGCGATATTTTATTAATGCAGCGTCCAATTTGCTCTTTTAAGACTTGAGTCGTCTTCGGCTTTTTCGCGTAAACCATCGACTTCAAAAAAAAAAAAAAAAAAACCAAAGAAAAATTCTAATTGTGTTAAATCGCACGATCTAGGCGGCCAATTCTGGTCTCCAAAACGCGAAATAGCACGACCGGGAAATGACCGATGCAGCAACTGAATTCTTTCTCTGGCTGTATGACATGTGGTGCCTTCTTGTTGAAATCACATGCCCTCCACATTCATTTCTTTAATTCTAGGCACGAAAAAACTGTTTATCATTTCACGATACCGAACACCATTGACTGTTTGCGCTTGACATGCCCCATTTTCATAAAAAAAGGTCCAATGATTCCTCCAGCCCAAATTCCACATCACACAGTGACACAGTGAGGATGCATTTGCTTCTCGTGAATCACTCGGGGATTTTCTTCACCCCAAATGCGGCAATTCTGCCTATTGGCGAAACCATCAAGATGGAAATGAGCCTCGTCACTGAAGATGATTTTATCGGTAAAATCAGAATTTTCATGTTGTCCCTCCAATACCCAATTAACGAACTCCCTTCGCTTTCCTCGGTCTGCTGGCTTCAGTTCCTGAGTCAGTTGAACTTTGTATGCAAATCTTTCGTCAAAATTCACTGCATAGTGGATTTGGAGACACCAATTTGCTGAGCTCGGAGTCGAATTGAGGTGGACGGAGTTTGAGTGACATCATCACGTGCAGCTGCGACATTTTCGGCCGATCGACCTGGTCGAAGGCGCGTTGTTGTCTTTACATCACTAACAGACCCAGTTTTGGCAAATTTATCCATTAATCTCTTTACAATTGACTCTTTTGGAGCATTATTGTGACCCCAAATTGATCGCAATTTGCAAACTGTAGCCGCAGAACTTCCACTATTTTAGTAAAACAATTTCACAATGAGAATGCGTTGTTCATTCGTGTAGCGCTCTATTTTTACTAGCCTCGTACCTTCTACTAGCAAACAATAACAATTGTTCAAATGTCAAACAATGACACTTTGGCGCAAAATTTAAATCTTGCGTTCTTGTTGGAACTCCCTTTATTAAGAACTATTTATGTTTGGAATTTGTCTAATTTTATTGATCTTGTCTTAAAGCATAGCCAATTTTCATACCATTTAAATGCATTGCATATTGTGTGTTAATTCTGTGATTTGTATCGGGAATAGAGTCGTGTTTAAAAGGTTTGAAACAAACCTGTTTTCTTTGCAAAGTAGAGTCGGAAATTTAGGACGAAATAGTATCAATACTGGGACGAAAACCTTGAAAGCTATCCGCTTGGAATTTAGATCGAATAATTGAGGTCTTATAAGTATGGGCAATTACTGGTACTATTTTTTTTACGATGACGCTGTTGTGGAATCTTTTATATTTTACGAAAAACTATATTTAACAGATCTAGCAATAAAAAACAAAAGTTAATATAATATATAATATAATAATATATAATATATATAATAATATATAATATAAAAAAAAAGAAAAAATAACGAGTACACCCAATAATTTTTTTTAAGGGTTCGTAGAAGAAAATATATTTTAATTAAAAGAAAAAACAAATACTAATTTTTATTTGTTATAAACACTAAAACAGCAAAAAAAAAAAAAACAAAAATTAAATTACATAAATTCTGTATTTTTCAAAAAGTAAGAAATTAATCAAAAAAACATTGTACAAAACAATAAGCACATTTAGTTAAAATAAATAAAAAAGTAAAGAAAGTCAAGTTTTTTCTGCTAAATTGCGTGAGTTTCGTTAAAAACCGGTATATCCACCATCATTTTCAATTATTTTGTTGACTCTTTTTGGCATGCTGGCAATAAGCTTCCTGCAGGTTTCTACTCGTATTTCATACCAAGTTTTTTTTTTTAACAAAATTCCTTAACTGATCCTTATTTTTAAAATCCTCCATTCCAATTCTTTGTTTCAACTCTCCCCTTAGATTTTCGATTGGATTTAAGTCCGGTGATTGATTTGGCCAGTCAAAAAGGGCAACATTATTATCTTGGAACCAATCCTCTACCAGCTTAGAAGTATGCTTCGAATCGTTATATTGCTGGAATGTCCATCAAAGAGCCATACTTTCCACAGAATAATTCAACACCGTATTTTCCAAGATGTCTTTGTAGTGGAATCTGGTCATAGTGTCGGTAATTCGATGTATCGGATCTACACCATACCACGAGAAACAGCTCCAGACCATAATATTACCGCCCCCGTGCTTGACCGTCTTCTTTGTAAGGCGAACATGGAATTGCTTACCCTTAGGGCGTCGAACATTTCGGGCACAGTCGTTTCCAAATACATTAATTTATGTTTTATCGCTCCACAAAATGTTTCGCCATTTTTTTCACTAGTTGGAAAGACTTCTTGCAAGCGCCAATCTAGTCTTTAAATTTTTTCGTCTAAGCAAAGGAAGTCTTCTGGCTATTCGACCTGATAAATGTGCTTCTTGTAGTCTACGACGAACCGTTCGCGATAAAATTACATTTGCAATTTCTGCTGAAATCGCTCCTTCTTCGCAAGTGTTACAATACCGATATCTGTTGTTTTTAAAGTTTTTTTTGGGTCTTCTGCGAGTTTCGGCAGTTTTTTTTAGGTTTCAAAGCATTTTGCACAAAAATTAGCGACCCATTTATAGTTTCTGCTACAGAACGAAGATTTTGGCCACTTTCTCTTAGTCTTGAAACAATTTTTCTCTTCTCCGAAGAAAAATGTGTTTTTCGATCCCTGGCTGAATGAATAAAGATAAACAACAGTAAAATAACTAGCCTTTCCAAAACGACTATTGCTGAAGGCAAAAATATTAAAGAATTGAGCCATGTATTTATTATTTTGACCAAGTACTGATATCACACCTGAACAAAATTAACTCACACTGAAAACAACGGGGAAGCCCCAGTTTTGTTTTTACTCTTAAAGGCATTACCATATTAAAGTTATTTAAATAAAAAAGAATTGCCATGTTTACTTTCCGTTGAAGTAACTTAAAAAGCAGGTGTACTTATTTTTTCAAAAATATGTGTATATAATCCCAATGTGAGAGTATAAAAATTTAGAAATATTTACCAAAAATATATAGATCATAAGTAATATAAATTAAAACGTGGAAATTTAACATATTGAAAATTGATTGCCATTTCAATTGCAGTTAATGCAATCCTATCAAATGAGTAAAATTTACTTGCTTTGTCGGATCACATCTCTTATTTAACTAATTTTAAAATGAATACAATTTGTTTATGTGCGCAAGTTTTCCTTGCTCTGATAGTTGTAAGTTTCAATTTTTAAAGACACGTCCATCACGGTGAAGAAAAGAGCTTTCACTCCACCATTCTAGCAGTGTAATAAAGCGGTCTTCTAACTCTCGCCCAAGTATCAGTACTCATTTTACATTCGATATATAAACTATATGTACTTATTTGAACGTTTAAAGTCCATTTTGTAAACCCCAAAAATAAAAGGTAAAACCTTACCAATAAATGATAACCATTGGATTATAAATTCTTTAAGCCCCCGTATTTCTCATTTTCTTTCATATGATAAAAACACCGTCCGATCAACCCCCCGTATTAATAACAATTAATAACAATTGTTATGTTTCATTTTAACAATGAAAGATTTTGAGTTTATAGAAAAGCTTTAAAAAAAGCTTAAAAAATATATATGTTTTGATTTGATGAATACTTGTGATATGTAGCCTTGCTGGGAAACAATCAAATAAGGTATCCTTGGACATATTTCATACTAAGTTTGTACAAAAGCATCGCCCACCACCTACATTTTAGTTTTTAGTGCTTATGCAAAATATGACTACGTTCTACATTCGAAATGGTGATGAGTTACAAAAACTTTTCTCCTTATGTTTCAATTGCACAAACTTTGTTAAAGTAGACGGCGTCACACAGACACATTGATGGAAGAGCGACTACAAAGCATGACGGAGTTATTGCATCAACATTCTTTGCCCGCGAGCCATTAACGGAGGAATGGTAAATAATATTGTGTTTCATCATAAAACACAATACTGCGCCAAGCGAACAACTTTCCACAAACTTTACTTCAATTTTGTCGAAAAATATAAACAAAACTGACGTTTCTTTCTGTAAATTAAAAAAAAAGTTTGTTAAGAGACCGAAAATAGGGGAAAAAAATGTAAAGTTATAGGACAAGAAATGAACGGGTATTATATTTACATAAAGATTTTAAAAACTTTTTAAGCTTCATCATATAAATGTTGCTAGAGTGAAATCGTTGTAATCCTTGTTTGTGCCAAAAACTTAGTTTGAATACTTTGTGCCATTGGGAGAGAACAGCGCAGTAATACCAGGAATTTATTACATGAAGGAAGGATTTCTTGATACATAAGCAAGCTGTAAACAACGAAATAATTTAGTTAGATGTTGAAATATTTGGAGAGATTGATATTAATATTTCCTGTGTTATACTTATTGAATTCAATTTTTCCAAATTTTTATTTTCCGAGAAATTGTGAAAATTTTTAAAGAAAAAGGTAATGTTTTTTTTTGCAATTTGTAGCACAAAATTTTTTAAAATTATTACGAAAGCTATAACAATTATCAATAAGATTTAGAGCGAACAATATTATTTAACGATATGGAATACCGCCGTAGGTGTGAAGGCAT
>JAHXMU010025132.1:0-13918 GCA_019455685.1 Philornis downsi
AGGCGCGTTGTTGTCTTTACATCACTAACAGACTCAGTTTTGGCAAATTTATCCTTTAATCTCTTTACAGTTGACTCTTTTGGAGCATTATTGTGACTCCGAATTGATCGCAATTTGCGAACTGTAGGCGCAAAACTTTCACTATTTTGGTAAAACAATTTCACAATGAGAATGCGTTGTTCATTCGTGTAGCGCTCCATTTTTACTAATCTCGTATCGTCTACTAGCAAACAATAACAATTGTTTAAATGTTCGAACAATGACACTTCGAATGGCGCCAAATTTAAGTCTTGCGTTCTTGTTAGGACACCCTTTATAATCTAAAAAATTTTAGAAAAATAAAGCTGTAAGTGGAACTTAAGAAGGTTACCGTTACTGACTGATCATAAGCCTCTTGTTTACATATATTTTATTTCTTGTCTAAACTAAAATTTGGTAAAAAATCGCAGCAATAACTGGATTAAAGTTGATTTTCATAATAAGGAAAGCGCATTTTCTCTTAAAACAACATATTTTTCTTTCCACACTGTCCCATAAAGAGAAATTGAACGAAGACTGTTTTTTCAAATCAATTTTTTTGACGTTATTTAGGACTTTTCACCACTTGTGCTCGCACATGTTGCTATAATTCATGAAATACAATAATTTATGAAATCCACATTACAATATGGTGTAAACACATTTTCGGTTTTATTTGAATTCTTCAAGATTTAAATTCGTATATGTTGGACATAATCGAAAGTATTGAGCCACCTCAATACCGGGCTATCATTTTAGAGCTTGTTTATGTAGCAACCTAAAGATTTTGATATTGACATCAAAGAGATAGAGCATCTATTTAAATTTCATTCATTTCAAAATGTATTGGACATATTCCTTATATGAAAATGTCTGTGACTGTCTGTGCATTATATTTCGTTTTATAATGCCTTCACATCGAATCAGATTATTAATTTTTATACAATTGCCTTTTTTATATTACCCACAACCATTTTCATAACATAAATGTCTATATTCGAATTGATATGTCGGCGTTTCGAATAGACATTACATTGCTTTTATGATGCCCGTCATAAAAAGCAACATAATAAAATAAATTCCAATTTCCAGTCGTTTTATAATACAATTTTATATAATAAATACGATAACAAAGGCATCAAAGCCGTAGTTAAGCAAAAAATGTTGCAGCACATAAAAATCGTGTTTGTGAAATGATAGCAACATATCGCAATACATAGAAAGCAAAAAGTTATCCTGTAGATTTTGAAGCATTAATAGGGATGCTCATGGGAGTACAGTTGAAATTGTTTGAAATGAATTCATAATATTATGAATTTTTTTATGGCACAATGATATACTCTGGATTTTGAAAAATTTCTAAAGAAAGTCGTTTCAGTTCTGCAATAGGAGGGCGGTTCCAAAACTAGCCGACGTAACAAAAAGGACACCAAAAAGTTGGAAAAAATTTTCTTAATTTTTCAATTGCATTTTTCAGTTTCATTTTAGCTCGATAAACATTTTTCAGCGATATTGTGTAATACGAGGGTGGTCCCAAAACTAGCCGACCTAACAGAGAATACACAAAAAAGTTGGGAAACATTTTCTTAATTTTTCAACATAATCTGCTTTTAGCTCGATAAACTTTTTTCAGCGATATTGTGTAGTACGAGGGCGGTCCCAAAACTAGCCGACGAAACAAAAAGGACAAAAAAAGTTGGGAAACATTTTCTTAATTTTTCAGCATAATCTCCTTTTAGCTCGATAAACTTTTTTCGGCGATATTGTGTAACATGAGGACAATCCCAAAACTTGCCGACAGAAAAGACACAAAAAAGTTGGGAAAAATTTTGTTTATTTTTCAACATCATCTCCTTTTAGCTTAATACACTTCCTCCAGCGATATTCAATAGCTTCTATGTCCTGTTTATAGCAAGAATTGTCAAATTCCTTAAAATTGTCAAATTCCTTTACTACCAAGCCATTTTGTCAAGTTTGGATATGGTAGGTCAGAGCTAAATCTGACGAATAAGATGCGTGACGAGCTTTTGTTCACTAATTTTGGTCATCGCAACAGTGGATGTGTGAACTGGAGCAAAATGCGTCCTTTTTTCCATAATTTCATCACCTAAAAGCTGCCATAAATTAGCATAATATTCGTCATTAATTGTTTTTTGCTTTCCGTAGATAAACAATAAAAATTATTCCATGAGTATCCCGAAAAAATAAATAACTTTGAATGAAAATGGAACCATTTTCGCTTTCTTTGGACACGATTTTCTCATGCCAGTTCACTGTTTTGACTGTTCCTTTGTCTCAGGTGTAAAGTGGTGGAACCATGTCTCACTTACGGTTATAAATTGACGCAAAAATTTGCTTTTATAGCGATGAAACATCGTCAAACACTTATCATTAGATTGTAAGCGATTAGCACTTTTCGGAAAGTCTAAAAGTAGGTGATCTTGAACCCACTTAGGGTAAAGAACTCAGAATTCTAATGGAAATTGGTTTAATTTATTTATTTTACCACAGAGATAATGAATAATTCTGTCCGTTATAAGGCGTATTATATCACAAACTCTAAAGATAGTGAATAATAGGTGGCCGTGAACTCACTCAGGGTAAGAAACTATATTATGCCTCTCAGAATTCTAATGGAATTTAATTTAATTTATTCATGTTGCCAAAGGGATAATGAATAATTCTGTTTATTATAATGTTTACAATACATTAAAGACGTTTGAATTTTCATGCATAAAAAGTATCTCAACGATTTTAAATATCTTCTTTAGCTGCTTTTGACTCCACCAAAATATAGAAATATTTGTGATCTTTTAAAGTATTCCTTCGTTCTTAAAAGCGGCATTGACGAAATGCCTAAGATGGCTTATGTGTTACATGTTTTGCTTTACTCCCCATCATTTAGAATTAGGCAGAGTTAGCTATGTTTTTTTTTACTTCTATTTTTTTAATGCCTTTCATGACATCGTCGTACTAAAAGATTTTGCCTTTTCATTTCGTTGTTGGGGTTTTTTTTTTTGCTGTTGCTCATCATCTGGTGGATAATTTAGTTAACGTGTTGCTTGTGGAAAGAATATTACATGATTTCATATTTTTTTCCTTTTACAGCCGGTCTCAGCTGCTGCTGCCAATTTTCATTGGCTCAAATATTCCCAGTCTATTTCTCACAGTTATATATAATAAAATGCCTCTGGCACGGCTACACATTGTGCCAGCAGCGGGAGGAAAACGTTATGCACAAAGTTTTAAGCCAAATACACGCTCACACAAACAGCTGTCAAAAGGAATAGCATAAAAAATTGATGAAAAATATGTTACATATGAAACCATTAAAGATAATTGAACAAACATTGAAACCCATAAAATGTTGCCACTGACAAATGTAAAGCTGGTTGTTGTGCTCGCATTTTGGGTCTTATCTTTTAAAGTTCCTTTGAAAATGTTCCACTTGTGGCGAGGCAAATAATGAAAAACACATATTTTCTATTAAATATTTAGGCTCAAATGGTGTTTAAGTAGATGTTATGGCTTCTGCCTGTACCCCGGCTCACTCGTTTTTCCTGATTTGCTTTCACGATAAATTCGCCTTGTAAACTTTGCTAGTCATTAATATTCAAATAGCGTCAGCACACAAGCTTTCAATTACCAATGCCACGTACTTATTTTGCTAATGTCATTGGCTGTGTGTGCGTGTGTGTGCGAGTGTGAGAGTGTGCAATCACACAGCGACTGACTTAGGTGTATTTCGTATGACACTCACACATTGTGTTTTGAACGTGTGAGCCTTACATACGAGTATGCTCATAGATTGCAACGAAGACATCCATCCACTGACGGTGGCACAAACTCATCCATCATATCACATCGCTTATGCTTATGCAAATGTGTTTGCATGTGTGATGTGCGATAGTGCGTGTGTGTTGCCGCCGTTAGATAATATCCAATATCTTTGTCAATCTCCCCAACACCATCTCCAATAGACATCGGTGGAACCGTCCTGTAGTAAACAAAAATATCATCATCATCAGCAACAGTAGCAGCACCATAACATGACGTTATCCATGTTTTTTGCATTGGCCGAATACACTTGAGCTTGCTTGCGTGTGCGTTTGTGACTTTGGCTACAAATGTCAACATATGAATTGATTATGGAGCACATAAATAGGATGACTTAAATTAGTTGAAAATGAATTTTTTTTTCACAGGCTTATCTCTTTATGACCATCTGGCTATATGGACTGTGAGAAATTCCAGAAATCGACATTTCCATTTAGATAACAACGAAAATAGAGGAAGCAAATACAAGACCAAACAAAGGCATATGGATGAATCTACCCATATGGATGTACATAAGTAGGAGGATGATTGTTACTGTTTCCCACACCTATGCAGCGCTAAATTATTCTTATACAACAAGTTCCAGCTGGCCCTAAACTAGTTAAAAAGCCATCGATAATTAAGTAATTTTTTGACTCATTAACTAACTAACTAGTAAAGTTCTCATAGCTGGAATGCCACACACGAAGCCTGATGAAACGATGCTACCCCTTATATAACTTGCAGTTAATCATTTATGGTAGACTACCTTAACAGGGCCGCTGTTGGGGGTTTTTCACTCTTCTGGTTCACACTGGTAGTTCCACTGACTCTCCTGTGGCAGTAGCGATTGGTTCCCTCGCCTCGCAAGTCTCTGTGTGTCTGCATATAGCAGCATGAATCCCCCATTGGTTATTTAGGAATCCCAAAGGATTCACCAACAATTGACAACAACATGCGGATGCCACATTGGAACATACATTGTTGCATGAAATTTTCCCGGGACTGTGTGGAATGGAAGACTTCATAGTCATAGGTTTTCATGAAGTTACAACAATCGAAATAAATGTAACATACGGAAGAGGAGCGGCAAACAAAAGAGCAAATCTAAATGGGAAGACAAACAATAACGAATTGCAGGAAAATAAATGAGAATGAAAAAAAAACAAAAAATAAAGTTAACTTCATTGAAATTCAATGTGGCCATTGAATAGAGTCATATGGATACGGAGAGCTCACATAGGAAACAAAAACAGCTGTATCCAACAAAAAGATCGATGCACAAGTACAATGGGGCCGAAAGAGATGATGAGTGGTATAATTGGTATATGGGTCAACAGAGTCTGTGTGCATTTATAAACGTCATGCTATAAACATACCAGTTGAAATTGTAATGGATTTATTTCATTTGATACAATGAAATACTAACCTACTTAGATTGCATACGAAACATTTAGCTTTCAATATTTGTATATCAAAATTCAACTGATATTAGCCCACAGTGTATTGAGAACGAGCAAAAACTATAGCAAGTGTCAATAGCAGATTCGTTTTCATTCCATTTGATTTATGCTGCTGCAATAAAGCCAATACTGCTGATGATACTATCACTGTGTACTCAATAACCCGGGGAACAACTGCTGGCGTGGCTGTTGTATCCCAACATCCCAACACACAGGCGCACACACCGATTCTCAGCAGTAGCGGTGAGCGGATCTTCCACGCAATACCCAAGTGGAACAGGGGCAAAAACTACTAATTCCCAAAGCTATTAAAACAAAATAAGCACAGACACCCGTACGAAGAAGAGCCCACATAAATAGGCTCGTAATAATGTAGCATATATGGGTAGAAAAGTGAGCGACTTTTGGTTGACAAATAATCAAGAAGATTTCGAATAGTTTTGAGTTATTTATTATAATAAATTTATGTGGTATTTGAGTAATTGAGTTAGCTAAATTGTGATTTTCTTTTTCGATCTTTAGTGTGTTTTGTTTCTGCTTTATAAAAGCAAAACGAAGTTACAAATTGAATTTGGTTTCTGCTTCATGAAAGCAAACGATATTACACACAATTTTGAATAAAGTCTCTGTATATTTTTATTTATTTAGATTCCAGAAATTGAAATAAATCAAAACTATTTTTTGTTTATTAAAGAAAAAAAAGACCGATCGAATAATGCAGTCCTTTTGATTGCAGTGAGAGAAATGTTTTAATATACAATATGTTTCGTCCATTTCTGGCTTTTAAAAATTGTCCGTTTAGTAAAATTTCTGAAAATTTGCTACGACATGTCTCTAGAACTTTGGAAAACTAAAAATGTGTTTCGTATATTCACAATCACAGCCGTTATTGTTAATGACACTCTTGAAGTCGATCCTGACAATTATCAGCCCAATTATGAATGCAAGCTCTCTGGGAAATTTTTCTTTTTTCCCAACTCTCCTATTCTCAAACAATCTCCCAGGGAGATTTTACTTTCCTCCTATTCTAAATAAACTTCGAAACTGGGAAACTCTTCCCGGGGAAAAAAGTAGCTATTACGTATGTCATAAAAAGAGGGAAAATGATGACAAATTTTGGGAATAATTCCGTCAAAAATTTGAAGAGGATTGCGCCAAAAAAAATGTTTTTTTAGGACACCATTTATACGCTAAGTAGCTTTGGAATGAATTTCGTTGAATTTTATTTGAACAGACATCTGTGAGGGATCATAAGCCATGGTTCTAATTGATAACCTGCTGCGTCTCCTGGTTAAAAATACGTATCTATTAATATTTGAATATTGTTTTGTTAATATTTAAAACTTTACCAATGAGATAATAATTGCTGCCGTTTCTGAGGTATTCTTGCTCAAGATGAGCTCTTAACTCACTGGTGTTCCAAACAAAAGAATCGTGACACGCTCCAGGATGAGAGGCATCTACGTACTGAATCCTCAGCTCATGGCCACAGAACTGTAATTTTTTATTGTTTTAAAATTTGGGTTAAAATATTTTTGACGAAATTCATCTACCAGCATTACATTCAAGCTGTAGTACCCCTCCCTATTATAGTGCAGGTGCTTATTATTAGACGGAACAACTATTCGGACATGAGTTCCGTCAACGCATCCTAGCGCACTTTTACGCTTTTCATCCCCGTTTTGCAAAAAGTTATCCACCTTTGACAGAGATGCTCCTCAAATATATTTATTGCTTCTGTCAAAATTTTACTGAAGGTGCTTTGTGCCACAGACACATCAGAGTCCTTCTCCACACCCGTTTGGCACCCACCTTCGGCCATGAAGCGAAGCGCTGCACTTAACTTCACGAGTGGGGAAACTGCAACTGACTGTCTCTTTAGTGGAATATGTGCTCTTAACATATACAAAAGGAAAATAAATGCTGGTTTATTTACCCTGCAATATTTTTCAAATCTAAAAAACGTTATTCAATTATAGTACTTTTTAAGGAATCTACTTACAAAGTTTGCGGTAGCTCAAGTGGGTTGGTGGCATCATGTAATATTTTTCTTGCTAAACTCTGTTCATTCTTGTCCAGCACTTCACTTTCATCGTTTTCTTCTTCAGCTAATACTATACTTGCCGCATTAAACAATATTTTTTTCTTTGACCTCTTTTTTCAATCCAAACACTTTTATTTTTAAAATTTATAAAATTAAATTGGTAAATTTGAAAAATTTTTTTGTAAACATTAGATAAAAGAACTAAAACAGCTGATTTCGAATGTTTCGAATTTTCCCTTCCCAGACTGTTCAGAATTGGAGGATTTTATTTTTGGGAAAAACTTATTCTCTGGGAATTCATTTCCCTGGGAGTTTTAAGAATTGGGTCATTTGTGGTCAAAGAAAAAACGGAAAATATACCATGATGGGCAAAGATTTACCCATATACCACTAAAAACTAGTGCGATGAGCAAAGATTTACCCATGAACTACTAAAAAATAGTGCGACGAGCGAAGATTTACCCATGAACTACTAAGAAATAGTGCGATGAGCAAAGATTTACCCATGAATTACTAACAACTAGTGCGATGAGCAAAGATTTATCCATGAATTACTAAAAATTACTGCGATGGGCAAAGATTTACCCATATACCACTAAAAAATAGTGCGATGAGCAAAGATTTACCCATGAACTACTAAAAAATAGTGCGTTGGGCAAAGATTTACCCATGAACTACTAAAAATTAGTGCGATGAGCAAAGATTTACCCATAAACTACTAAAAAATAGTGCGTTGGGCAAAGGTGTACCATGAATTACTCAAAATCGCCTTTTTACTAAGTGATCGCTGTATAGTATTTTCCTAATATTTTCATTATTTATATTATATTATTAGTTGAAAGCAATGTTCGATCATAATTGATAGGTGCAGAAAGGAATCAATGTCAATTTATATGGATTTTTCGTCCGAAAAACAAGGAAGAGAATTGTGCTTATCTAAGTTTAAGTGCCGTAAGTGCCACATGTGTCAAAACTGGCCTTATAAGAGAGAAATTATCTATACCAGGACTGTACCTACCGCTGGAAAAATCTAGTTTTTCGTTACCTTTTTTTCTAATTTTTGTCATACATTCATTAATAAAAGGGAAAATACTGTGAAATTTTGTTAGAATAGGAAGGGAACCCGTCCTAATTCATAAAGTTTTTAATGACAGCTTTGCAATTGTGGGCTGTTATTGAAAATTACAAAAAACATAATTTTAGAAAAAAAAATTAACGACTAGTCGATATTATGCATGATACGTTGAAATTTTAGCAAGCATATTGTTCGACGAATCGACGCATCGCCCACGACTGTGTGGAAGAAATCTAAGGTGATGCTTAAATTACCTTATTATAATCTTATTATTATATTATTATTTTTACACCAAACGAGAATTTAGGCAGGAGGACAGTCCTTCGTGCGACCTCTTCAATATAGTGTTGGAGATGATTATGAGGAAAGCTGCAGTTAACTCGTCTTTAACAAAAGTCATATGTTATTCGCATATGCAGATAACATAGACATCATTGCAGAAAACTGCGAGATGTTACTGCAACCTTCTCAAGCATTGAGAAGGAAGCAGCGAAAATGGGTCTGGTGGTAAACAAGCACAAAACGAAGATATTGGTTTCAACGAACAAAGAGTCTACTCGTTTGGCACGCTTTGTGAACGTTAACAACTATAATTTTGAAGTGGCGGTTCCGCTGCAAACAAAATGAATGATGTCGGCGTGGAGATAAAGAGAAGAGGTTGTTGTTATATGTTACTAACATATGTTCAATGATAAAGCCCTCTCTCGACAAACAAAAAATCGGACTGTACCAGACGTTGGTTCTACCTGTCTTGTTACATGACGCAGAATATTGGGTTATGACGCAAGCGGATGAACCAGTACTCGTAGTTTTCGAGAGAAAAATACTTCGCAAAATATATGGACCCATCATCGTTAATGGAGAGTATCGGCTTCGCATGAACAATCTACCATTCCACATAGACGTGGTCAAACGCATTCATATACAGCGATTGCGCTAGCTGGGTCATATTGTACGAATGGACCCAAATGCTCCAGCACGAAAAGTTTTCCACAACGAACTCGATGGACGGCGCAGAAGAGGGTGATTGAAACTCCATTGGAACTACCAACTTGGTGTGACGAATTGAAGGAGAAGGGCAAAAGATCGAAGCGTTTGGAATTATTTTCTACGGGTGGCGTATAATAGATAAGTACGCCTATTCCAGTCGCCACCTAACAAGTAAGAAGAAGATGTGTATCATGAAAAAAAAAACAAAAAATCAAAAGCGAAATGTGTATTGAAAATTCAGTCATTTCATTCGTTATCACCCTTCATATAAAGAAGCGGGAAAATATTTTGTTTTCAATATGGAAATTTCTCAATTCAAATGGAAAATAAAAGCAACCAAGAAAATATAGGCGGTTTCACAGGCACTTTCCTTTTTACAAGGAAAAAAAAAGAAAATAATAAGTAAAACAATAAAAAAAAACAAATGGAGCTGAGCAAAAAAATATGTACCTATAAGGACATGAAAAAGGCGTGCAAATCTTCTGCTTTTTGTTGTTCTTGTTTCCAAGGAGATTCCACTTACAGTTCTACAGCTATCAAGGGAACATTCCGCAGTTATTTGTGTCCTTCATCGCTTGCCCCACCCTCTTTCGACAAAAGGAAGAGTCCTGTCGGGCCTCAACGTTCCATATTTTAGCATAAATTGTTTGTAATTTATTGTAATAACTCTGCTCAAGAGAATTGGAGATTTTCTTTTTCAGTCCTACAAACGAAATTCTTAAATTGTTCTTCTTACGAGCGCTTGTAGTCAGTCGACTCCAGTTTCAGCTGCTCGTATTTTGCTGTACAAGTATCGAGGATTCTAAGCACGTAGGGAGCATTTGTTATGATTGTTGTTGTTATTGCAGTACGAGAGTGTTTAAAAAGCCATTAAAGTGTTTCATCTTACCAACAACCGAATTAGAAAAAAAAAAACGCTGATGTTGAACGGAACGGGATGCATGAAATGGGCATGAGAGAGAGAGAGAGAGAGAGAGGGAAGGAGGGGCAGAGGCAGGTAAAGGAAGCGAGAAGGTTTAGTTTAGAGTTTGTTACGTAACTTCAAACCCACAAACATTTATTTAATGTTTTTGTCTCAAAATCCGAGAACGGCGTTAAAAAGTGTTGAAAATAAGTTCACAACAAACGCAATTATTTCAAAACGACTTTTCACAACTTTTCATTGCTACAGGTGGCAAGATTTATGTCAGCATCAAAATGTAGTCATCATATGTTGTTCGTTAAGGACTATTTGAAATGCTATAACTCTGTCGGATTGCTCGCTTACAACATACGGTTTGAAATGACATTTCCGAATAACCATCAGAACACCCTTTTCAATTCACTTTTGTGTATTTTGTTTATCTGCGTAAATTACTGATTAACGTGGAAGTGAATTTTCCAAATGATTTCAATTACGAAAGTTACTGTTCGTTGTTATACAGTGTTTTTGTATAATAAAAAAAAGATATCGTTTACAACAACAACATGTCGGATGGAACCATGTGTAATTGTTGTTGTTGTTGCTGATGATGATGCTTTTGATAAATAAATGGCTTCAATATGGCGTAGTATCATTAAATTATGTATTTTTCTTTTGTTTGTGTTATTACAGCGTGACGCTCCAATTGTGCTACTTTTTTTAATCAATGTATTTCATTTTTTTTATTGCATAGAAAATTCAATTTTAAACGGTGTCCCAAAAGGAAAGCAAGATTTATATGAATGATGCAGCAATTGAATTGTTTCTCTGGCTGTTGACATGTGGCGCCGTCTTGTTGAAACCACAGGCCCTGCACATTCATTTCTTCAATTCTAGGCACGAAAAAACTGGTTATCATTTCACGATACCAAACACCATTGAATGTTTGTGCTTGACGTGCCTTATTTTCATAAAAAAAGGTCCAATGATTCCTCCAGCCCAAAATCCACACCACACAGCGACACGTTGAGGATGCATTTGTTTCTCGTAAATCATTCTAGGATTTTCCTCACCCCAAATGCCACAATTCTGCCTATTGACGAAGCCATCAAGATGGAAATGGGTCTTGTCACTGAAGATGATTTTATCGGCAAAATCAGCATTTTCATGTTGTCTCCCCAATACCCAATTAATGAACTCCCTTCGCTGTCCATGGTCAGCTGGCTTCAGTTCCTGAGTCAATTGAACTTTGTATGCATGAAGATGCAAATCTTTCGTAAATCCGCTGCATAGTGGATTAGGAGACACCATTTGTATTTGCTGAGCTCGGTGTCGAATTGAGGTGGATGAAGTTCGAGCGACATCATCACGTACAGCTGCGACATTTTCGGCCGATCGACCTGGTCGAAGACGCGTTGTTGTCTTTACATCACTAACAGACCCAGTTTTGGCAAATTTATCCATTAATATCTTTGCAGTTGAATCTTTTGGAGCATTATTGTGACCCAAACCCAAATTGATCGCAATTTGCGAACTGTAGCCGCAAAACTTTCACCATTTTGGTACAACAATTTCACAATGAGAATGCGTTGTTCATTCGTGTAGCGCTCCATTTTTACTAACCTCGTATCTTCTACTAGCAAACAATAACAATTGTTCAAATATCAAACAATGACACTTCGAATGGCACCAAATTTAAATCTTGCGCTCTTGTTGGGACACCCTTTATTTTATACAATTCATTGGTTTCGAAGATGATAGACCTCAAATGGCTTCCATGTCCACTTACTCATATGCGGCATTTGATTAGAAAATTATTCATTGCGGGCTGGATTGCCTCAAATACTGTTTCAATGGACTGATTCATTTCAGTCAAATTCCTTGGTTTCATATTATGCACTTCTTGTTTCACATAACTCCATAAAGAAAAAAATTCTGCTGTAGCCAGGTCAGAGGACCCTAGAAGCTAGCGGAAAGTGTAGTTTCCGGATATTAATTTGTTTGGACTTTCGGTTGAGGCTCCGCCATAACTGGTCTGGATATGTGTGTGTAGTTGCTCCATCTTGCTGGAACCAAATGCTGTTGAAATAGATACATCATCGGCAAAGTTCTGGTTTAAAAACTCATCCAACATCTTTAAATAACGATCCCCATTTGTTCCCGTTTTGTGTTTGCAGCACGATTCGTCTGCCACCCTGTATAATACTTGAGCAATTATATACATATACACGCATCCAAACGCATACATTTCCAAAGAATCCTCTTTGGTGTCTGTTAGATGTTTTATGATACGAATACGAGCATTTCATTGCCTTGCATCTGGTTCATGTGTTCATGAGGAAATCTCGTTTGTAGCGAACCCATTAATTCAATAAGTTGTCAATTTTGGAGACCATGTTTACTCCGCTTTGCAAGTAAAGGAATAAATAACTGATTTACAGACACACACACACACACACGCAAAGTTAAATTAAAGTCGCCCACCGGCATACCGCATAGTGTAAGTGCTAAGGCAACAAATTTACAGCAGTGGGCCAGCCAGCCAGCCAGCTCCACACTATATAATATAGGGCTGTGAACTTGGACTACTTTTGTGTGATTTTGCATTCACCATCAAACAAATATAGTGGTGCAATTGAATTCATTAGCAATAGTGGTGGCAGAGTAGTAATAACCACATTACAGCTTTCTAAGGATTTCAGAGGATATGCGCAAGGTCCTTAAAACAAATAAACAAACAGATTAACATTTTTAGAAAATTGACTGTATTACCAGTATATCGAACTGATTTTAAATAACAATTTGAACAAAAATTCCACAAATTTGATGAGAAGTTTACACTTTCATATATTCCAACATTTTCTGTCTGATTGCAGTCTGTTGTTGTGGAAAAAATTACAAGGATTCTAAACAATTCAAGGCTTTTTTGAAACAGCACAACTTTACAGCACACAATACTCGTACAAATGACAATATTTAAAAAAAATCTAAGGTTTATGGAAAAGATTACACTTTTATATTTACATGTTATATATTATTATTACATGTGTTATATTTATATTTACATGTGTGCTACCTTCCAGCTGAGTGAGTCTAAATATAGAATGCGTTTTAATTCACTGCATGTGAGAAGCTCTCCCATGTCTCATTCATGGAACAGAGAAGTTTATACTGGGTGGGCCATATGAGTGTTGGCGATTTAATTTTTCAATTTCTCGGTAACGCGCGGCGCCGGGTGGCGGGGGGATATGTTGTTCGTTGCGCCGCTTCCTGGAAATTTAGTCGCCATGAAGCCGTACACGGGAGTGCAGCGTGTATTTTGTGCCCGAGCGTATTACGAAAACAATAAATCAGTGATTACTGCACGACGTTTGTATCGGCATGGACACGGTTTACACGATTTAAGTGAAGTTCCAAGCGCCAATGTGATACGGAAATGGATCAGAATGTTCGAAACAACTGGCTCAACAGTACCAATTACGGTTCGTGGTCGCCCAGTTTCTGCAAGATCAGCCGACATTGTGGAGCATGTTTGTGTATCAGTTCAGCGAAATCCGCAACAACAGAGCGAACAATTATTGCAACATGCTAGCAGACTTTTTGGTGCCAGC
>JAHXMU010025134.1:0-14176 GCA_019455685.1 Philornis downsi
ATCCCAAAAACGCCGTTCTCAGCAGTTGGGCATGGCTCGGTCCACTTTACAACGGATTATTCGCGTTGATTTGCATTTGTTCCCGTACAAAATTCAATTGACGCGAAGATTGTTGCCTGTGGACAAGCCTCGTCGATTGGAATGGGCCCAACGAGTCATCGAAATGGCCGATGATGACGAGCAATTTTGGAACAAAATTATCATGTCCGATGAAGCCCATTTCACATTGAATGGGACCGTAAATAAGCAAAATTGCCATATTTACGCCACTGAAAATCCTCAGGAGATTCAAGAATTGCCTCTTCATGACGAAAAAGTCACAGTTTGGTGCGGCGTTAGTGCGAAAACGGTCATTGGGCCGTTTTTCTTCCAAAACGAAAATGGCCATGCTGTTACCATCAACCAGGAGCGTTATCGCGACATGATGACGAATTTTGTGATGCCAATTATTCGTCGAAAGCGTATGAGGCAGTACTGGTTTCAACAAGACGGCGCTCCACCGCACACAAGTCGCATAACAATCGATTTTCTGAAGAATTTGTTTCCGGGCCGTTTGATGTCGAAAAGTGGTGATTTGGACTGGCCACCGCGTTCGCCCGATTTGACGCCCGACATTTGAAGTCAAAGGTTTACGTTAACAAGCCAAGGACCGTAGAAGAGCTCAAGGACAACATTCGTGAAGAAATAGCCGCTATTCCGGCCGAAATGTTGGCGAAAACGATGGAAAATGCTGCAAAAAGGGCACAATACACCATCAACGCCAGAGGCGGCCATTTGAGAGATATCATATTCAAAAATTTATGTAAACAAATCTACTTGGAACAAATTAAATGAATAAGATTGCCAACCGCCAAATTTTTATTTTTTTCTTTGATTTTTTTTTTTAAAACATAGGTCCGTCGAATATGGGCAACCCTGTATGAACATACACTGAGTTTGGGTATGCCAAAGGATCCGAGGCATCTCTCAAACTTCGACGGCGCAATTTTTCGGCAGGCCAATGACGCTCTTGTGCCTCCATCACAGCCACTACGGAAATTCCGGGCATGTTTAGTTGTTTTGTTTTTCTTTTTTTAGTTAATCTTTCATTCAAAGAACTGACACTTTTTACTTTACAAACTTTAATTATAGTCTTGTCACTTGTAATAATTTTAACACTTTTGTTTATTTTAAAACATATGGTCTCTGCTTTTTTCTTTGCGTTCTTTATTCTTTGCTTTGCCATATCAAAAAAACGGGATATCTTCAATTTGGGAATTAACAAAATCGATTGATTTCTGAAGAAGGTTAAACCATATCGATCGATTTGGAAAATGCGAATTCGAAACCATATCACAAAATTCTGTGACACAAAATTCTGCGCATCGAATTGCATTCGATAAAGAACAATAATAACGTAAACTAGAGATCATGTGAGTGAAATAATAAACTGTACATTTTATTAACTGAAACTGTAAATAAATTGTAATTGTGAAACAATAAATTGTAAAACTTGTCAACAGAAATTAGAGGTCATTAGAATGAAGTAGTAAATTACAAACTTTAGCAAAAGAAATCAGAGGCCATGAAAACGAAATAATAAATTTGTAAACTATAAAATTGTAAATATTAACGAGAAACCATCTGAAACAAAGAAATATAAAAGTAAACCGAGGTATTGTTAAGACTAAATTCATATTCAATAAATTAGAACTTAACTCACACCCAAATAAAGCAGTCAAGTTTGATTTAAATAAGTTGGGGCTTGCACTATGAAGAAGTGCAAGGATAAAGAATTCAACTTTAATACGTGAATTAGTGAATTGGAGCTTGCATTACGAATAAGTGTAAGAACAAGAGGTTGGCTCTCACTAGAGAAAATACAGGTATTGTCAAAGAACAAAGGGATAGGCCGCCGTCCCTTAATGATTGTTCTTTTTCAACGGTTCTAAATTGAATTATGCAGCTTACATATTTCAATTTCGTGAGGAATAATTTTTTTTTCATTTTCATTTTTTCATGCATTTATTTACTTGAAATGAACAAACTTTTTCACTGCCGAAAGGAAAAAAAGACGAGTTTATGCATATCGTTCATTTCATGCATGTTCAAAATTATCAAAAGCAAAAAGTTCAAAATTATTATAAAGCAAAAACAATTTAAAGATTTGAAATCATTCCATTTTGCAAGACGGCCAGTAAGGTTCCAAAATTTCAGCACATGCAAAATATTTGAAATATTAAAAAGTAAGTTTGAAGAATTTATATAAAGTATAATAAAATCTAGTGCACTATTTTTCCAATAGATGGCTTCAGAAAACTACACATTGCATTGTATAAATGCGATCGGGTTACGAAAGATGGCATTACAAAGAGAGTATTTGGTATTTAAAAAAACTGCTCACACAGTTATTTTTATTTAGAGCGCGCTTCAAAGATGGACATAAGTAAAGAGAAAACACCGTTATATTTTATGGTTTTCTTCGGTAAAGGCACTAACGCAAGCCAGTTAGTTTCCACAGAAATTTCACTTCCCATTTTTCCAGGCTACTTCACCCAGGAATCCAAGAAAATTTTTCGAAACGTAAGTGAGTATATAAGTAATTTGTGAACTACAAAGAATTTTAGAATGTGTATAATAATAAAAAACTGACTGCTACATGATGGTTAGTGCACGCGATTATCGTTCACATAATTCAGGGTTCAATCCCGCATGCTGCCAAATATAATTATTTGAGCGGCGTTTACCTCGATGTGTCTGACGAATACTTCGAGTTGTCAAGTAAACGATAAGAATTGTAAATGCTTCTCAAATTGTGACATTCGGACTCGTCGTTAAATTGAGGTCTCGTTAAGAGTCTGGAAATGGAATGCGTGTAGGCTCACCGAATGTGAGAAACTCGGTCATATCTCATAAATGGAATGCAAGGGAATTTGTTTTAATAACAAATAAAATCGACTTTGCTCTAGCTGCACTTAAGTCGTTTTGACTTGCTAACGCAAGTCTGTACGCAGTAATTTCATGGCTCTCCTGCATAACAACATATGATTCACATTTGAAAGCTGTTGTCACAGTAATCCAAACATAGCATTACATTTTTACATTTACATAGCATTACATTCATCTATGTTTTCCTTCAAACCACAAAAAAAAAAATAAATAAATAAAAAATAACTTAGCTATTCATTGCGTTTTTTTAGCCTAAAATCGTGTTTCATGCTATTTAAACTAAATTCCCACAACACTTTTACTCCACAGGGAGATTAACAAAACAAAAAAACGCAAGCAAAAAGTATTTCTTGCATGGCTCCAAAGTTTCTCACCTGATTGTTTAAATATTAATGAAGGAAACTCACCAAAAAAAAAAAGAAAACACGACAAGGACTTTCTTTAGCCTTAAGTTTTTAAAACTTTAAACCCCAACTGCATCTGTCGCGAAATGCAGAGTTCAACTAAAGTGAACGGTTATTTCCATGTCAATGACTTTGCAAAAGAACTTTGTAATCCTAAAGAAAAAATAGAAGAAGATATCAATGAAATTATCATTACCGTTTCACAGGGTAATGTTATTATTCATCTGAATTTTAAAGCTTTATCTCTAAGGAAAATAATAGTTTTTCAATCAAGGTTTTAATTTTCCTTTTAATCAAATCAAATTTACATTTTCCAATGTTGGCGTCATTCCCTGGAGCCAGAAATCTCCTCAGTCGAGATTATCTGAGTTTAATAGAATATCATTGGAACCCGTATGTGTTTGCTACATAAAGTAGTTGGCAGCAAAGGGGCGAAGTGACGGAGTAATTGGGAATATATTGTTTATTACATATAATTAATACGTATATTTATTGTAGAGTGTGTTGAGAGAATATAATATCGAACTTGCGAATCTAAATACAGGGTGACGCAATAGAGCGTGCATATTGCACCATTTTTTTTTTTTGCGGGGTAGAAAAGGCGCGGGCGGTGGGGGCGCCTACGTCGTTGGGTTGGCGGGCTCATGGAGTTTTAGTCGCTATGAATCACTTCGACACGAAGCGTCGCGCATTTTACGAGAACTCTCGTTCATATATTGCTACTAGGCGACTATATTGTGCTGAATATGGACTACGGCGAATTAGTGAAGCTCCGAGTGCTAATTTAATTAAAATATGGGTAAAGCGTTTTGAAGAGACCGGTTCAACATTTAAACCATCAAACATCTAGGACCGAACACAATGTTGAGAAAGTTAAGAAAGTCAACTCGCAAGAGATCGTCTGTCTTACAATTATCGCGACGAAGTTTGCAACGAATTTTAACATTTTATCTTAAACTGCATCCATATAAGCTGCAATTAACACAAGAATTGAAAGAGTCTGACTTCATAGCAAGGCTCACATTTGCTAACGAAATGCTTAATCGATTTTCCAATTTTGACAATATACTTTTCTCTGACGAGGCTCATTTCCTTATGAATGGGTTCGTAAACCGTTAAAATTGTCGTTACTGGAACAGCGGAAATCCCAAAATCAAACACCAGAAACCATTGCATAGTCCTAAAATGACAGTATGAGCAGCAATCTCTGGCAGAGGAATAATTGATACTTTTTTCTTCGAAAATGCGCGGGGCCAAAACGTCACGGTTAATACGGAACGCTATGTTGAGATGTTGGACGAATTTTTGGCTCCAGAAATTGAAAGTCGAAGAATAGTGAATTCCAGAACTTGGCTCCAACAAGATGGAGTTACCTGTCACACATCAAATGACTCCATGGCGGTGGTGCAGCAGATGTTCCCTGGCAGACTGATTTCGAAAAGAAGTGATTTCCCATGGCCCCCACCTAGTCCAGACTTGACGCCTCTTGACTTTTTTTTTTTTTGTGGGAATACCTCAAACACAAAGTCTACAGTAATAATCCAAGAAACATCGTTCAGCTCAAGGAGAATATCCGTGGTGAAATGGCAGCCATTACACCAGTATTACTGAAGAAAGTTTTCAATAATTTTCGTTTGCGGTTAGAGGAGTGCCGTCGTAGAGAGGGTCACCATTTAGATGATGTTATTTAAAAAAAAATAAACTTCATTTATTACTCTACAATGCCTTAGATTTATTTTAACCATACCTTTTGTATTTATTTTTTAATCTATTTTTTAAATATGCACGTTCTATTGCGCTACACTGTATTTCACCCTTCGCTTATAATGTTTTGTAAGGAATTTTTTGTGAAGCACTAAAGCCTGATTTCTATGATCTGATTGGAAATTATCAGTACGACTTCAGTTCTGGGAAATCGACGACGTACCTGGAAAATATTTAAGAAAAAGAGCTGATTTCGGGAAAAAATATTTAAAACCATTGCAGAGTTTGGTGGTTGTTAGGAGGAAAATGTCCTGCCTTCCTGTTTCCACGTAAAGATTGTGAACACCAGGTACAAACGTTGTAGAAATGTGTGCTTTATTGGATTATACTCGATGTTAAAATTCCTGTAATACAAATGGTATCTTTAAATACAATACAAATTGAAGTTTTTGAAAATTAATGACAACCTTTTTTGGTATGAAAACAGAGAGCTTAACTTCTTTGCAAAAGCATGTCGGGATTGCAATTGCCTACAAAAGTTTTACAAAAAATGGTTCCCGCTTACAACTGCATGCAATTCCCAGATTAATCCGCGTGGAAAAATTGCTGTCGATAAAATGTTATCATTATCAATGCGATAAATAGTAAGGTGCTAAATACAGATAAGAAACTAAAATTTGCAGCATTCACAATAGCAGATTGGTGGCGTCAACAGTGGTATACCACCGAAGTTGATACGACTTTGTATATTGAGGGTGGGCAACTCAGAATCTTCAGTTAAGGTGTGTATTGTACCATTTAAGATTGCTCCGTGCGTATGCTGATTATGTTACTGCAGTCTTTGGCAGCGAAAGAAGTTAGCCAAAGTGGCAAAACAAAGTAAGTTATTTAGATGAACGGGAAGTCTATAATTGTGACTATTTAAGATTGCTACATGCATGTGATGATTATGTTACTGCAGTCTTTGGCAGCGAAAGAAGTTAGACAAAGTGGCAAAACAAAGTAAGTTATTGAGATGAACGGGGGGTCTACTATTTTGAGCAGGATTGTACTCATTAATATTGATACATGCATATGATGATTATGTTAGTGCAGTCTTAAGCAGCGAAAGAAGTTAGTTAAAGTGGCAAAACAGAGTAAGTTATTTAGATGAATAGGGAGCCTAGTATTTTGAGACGTCGCAGGGTTATCCATTTTCAAGTAAAGTTTAATAAAACACATACAGAGCTATGATTTCAATGAAACTTTTGCTTTATTATAATGCTTGGATCTTTTCATGACCGCCTCTAGATTGGTTGCAGTAATGACACCTTTAGACCATAATGTGCAGCAAATTGCGATAATTTTTCTTGTTGGCGTTTCAATCACCACTTTTATAGTAAGGTTTAACTATTTTTACGCGCTCTTCGGTTATTGAACGATCCATATTCGTAAATGGCAAATATTTCGGTAAGTAAATAACACTTCAGATGACAGGCATTTGACAGCTGACAGCCTTGCCAGACCGGAAACCGCTGTATGAATGACTCTATATTTTCAAATAGGCTGCAGCATTAATTAGAAGAAATTAATGGCCTGTTTCTGTATCTCGAACGAAAATCCAAGCGAACGAAAGTGAGTCACTCGAATTCGACTCAAATTGCGTTTCTGTATCTCGAAAGCTTTCGTTCGCCTGCATTTACGAATGTCAAATTTCGACTTTTACGTATTTGTGAATAGCATTATTGCCAGCTCGAAAATCTTGCACTTTTTTGCCGTCTCCCCTAAAGGTAGTAAAAATCATACTAAATTGTTCGGAGGCAGATGCAACTCTACTTGGAAGCGATCAGCCTCAAATGACAAAGAAGGAGAAAATAACAACAATAATAAAAATGATTTTAATAAAATTAAAAAAAAAACGTTTTTCTATTTTTGGGGATTTTATTTTTTGAAATATTTAGCAATAGTTTCTAAAATTTTTGCTGTATTTTCTTCTATAGCCCTTAAGCTTTCCGCTTGGGCTTCAGCGGCATCAGCACTTCTCTCCGCTGCTTCGGCTTGGACTTCAGCGGCATCGGCTAATCTTTTTGTTGCGTTCGTCAGCTCCCTAGATATTGCCGCGTTTTCCTCCGATACTCAAAGCTGACGACATATGAGTGCCAATTGGTCTTCGATGTGGTTCTTCCGCTTTTTGGCCGACGAACATAAAGGCTGCTCATTTTTGTAATACGACGGATTTTTTCTCTTTTGAGAACTTTTCGGGGGGCTCTGCGACAGCTGTTCGTCTGGTTGTGGGTCTTGGTCACTTTTTTCTTGTTGCCTGGTTGGCGTAATAACCGCTACAATACAGACAATGATTTACAAGTAAAAATGCGTTAGGGAAAAGTCCAACATATGACAAGAGGAATATGTTGACAATACAAATACAAAATTCAAGATAAAATTTGCATCGCACAAATCGGAGCAAAAAGCAAGGCACAGACCAATAGAACAAAAAAAAAAAAAAAAACGCTCTCACAGCCCACTGTACATTGACTGATCTTTGACCTAATCTTGATGATGTAGGCATTTTAGGAGAAGAGAGGAAATGTAACCGAATATACACTTTGGAAATGCTCCCTATCATCAACGTTCCCATTGACAAGAGACTGAACTATAGTAGTGATACAGAGAAATGTGCTCAAATGTAAATGGATACTCAATTAACAAACACAGATGCTTAAAATCATAAATTTTGTTGGCAGATAACACGCAACTCGTTAGGAGATTTTGAATGCTTTGTATACTTTGTTTAATATAATGTTTTTTTTTAATGTTTACATACCCCTGAAGATGATTGACGGAATCAATTGAAGTATTAGAAATTATTAAATGAAACAACCAGAAATAATACCGACATCTTTCTTTTTCAATTCAATTCTATGACTTCGAGCCGAAAACAATTATATACAACATTAACCAACAGTTCCATATATTGGCTACAATTATGATGCAGTTGAGTATAAATCGGGGTATGTATTTGTAAAATATTGAAAATGAATTAAACGTGGCATGTTAGGAATAAAACATGTAAGCTTACTAACACATGCACAAAAATGTATCACTAAAAGTATGTTTTAAAATGTTAACCATTTTTGGGATACTGTGGAAGAAAATTGTTAGGAAATGGAAGTGTCTTATCGTCTATCTAATTTTGCTACTTACCTTCTAAAAGCATAGAAGGTTTCTAAAGTCGTGCCTATAAAAAAGAGGAAGGACAGCAATGATGTTAAGGATCTTCGCCCTATTTCGTTATTATTGAACTTAGGTAAGCTTTTTGAGAAAATAATCCGGGATAAAATGGATACTGGAATAACAGCCACGTACATTTCGAATCTGCAATTTGGATTTCAAAAGGGTCACTCAACCAGTGATGCTCTGCTCAAGATTCAAAATGACGTTGTCCTAAATTTGCGAAAAGGTTTTTGCACGGTTGCGGTATCACTAGATGTCGAAAAGGCCTTCGATCATGCTTCGCATAGAGGTATTCTATACAAAATGATCCAGATTGGTTTTGATCCTCATATAATTAAGTTGTTTGTCATTTTTGTTAATAATAGAGAATTTTGCATTGATTTCTCGGGCATGATTTCCGGTTTTTGGAATGTGAATTGCGGTGTTCCCCAGGGTTCAGTTCTAGCCCCATACTTATATAATATATTCATGTATGATTTCCCTCATTTTGATTCAGCTTCCACTGGGTTATTGTATGCAGATAACGCTTTGTTGTATGCACATGACGTGTCGCCGATTACGGCACTCGCCAAAGTTTCGGTTCACTTGTGCAACGTGGGACAATTTTATGACAAATGGAGAGTGAAAATAAATGCTTCAAAGAGTAAAGCAATTTGTGTGAAAGTAAAGTAAATTGCTAAGACTTTTCCTTGCAAATGAGGAAATTCCTCTCACAAATAGTTTAAAATATTTGGGCATTAACTTTTCGAAGCTTCTTAAGTTTAATAATCACGGATTTTCTCGAAAATATTTTGGAATAAAAATCTCTCGGTGAAGACGAAACTTTTGCTATACAAAACGACCATACGGCCAGTAATTTTATAGGCATTTCCAATTTGGTTTAATGTGTCTCCTATAGTCATCAAGGAGATGGAAATTTTGAAAAGAAAAGTGCTGAGGTATTGTGTTGGGAAAAACTTTGAAACCCGCACAAAGCGTTATTCAAATCTTTATATATATAATGCAGCGAAAATAACTCCTATCGGACATTACGTTTTCGACCTAATGAATAAGTTTGCGGATAGAGTGCAAAACCACGATAATCCATACATTTCGGAAATTTACAACCAACAAATTAACACCTTTTGGTCGAATGAAAAATATTTATCGCCTATAGGTGTTAAATGCGAAAATTTCATTAATTTTCCGGCCTCGATGAGACCAGCATTTTTTGATAAGGTTCTACCGAATTCGCATCGCGGATAACCGAAGTGTCTCCCATTTTTCTTTTTTTTTCGTCCTTTTTTTTGTTTTTTTTTGTTTTTTAAATTAAGTTTTTTCTTTTTCCTTTTATTCAGCTCCTTTTTTTATTTATTTATTTAATTTTAACTTAGCTTTAAGGATATTTGTGAGAATATCTTCGCTCATGTAAATGAAAGACTCGGAAGCAAAGTCGATTATATTATTAGTTTATGTTAAAATGCATTGTTGTAAAACTTCTAGATAAAGCATGAAGCTGTAAATATTTTTATCGATAATTAGGACAATACACTATAATCCTAAGATTTTCTTACTTTCTTAATTTGTTTAACTAACTTCTAAATTGTTAAAAAAAAGTCTCAATAAAACAATTTCAATTATTGATTTTAGCGCTAATTTTGCTACGCTACCTTTAGTAACAAACTCTCGAAAATGGTCGTTTCTTTATTTTTAAACTGTGAAATCTCATTCATAGAGAAAATGTAGACAGAAATGATATATTGTGATATGGCCGATGATATCTGAATTTCATACACATTCAATAGACTGAACGTAATTTCTTAATTATACATAGCTTTGAAGACATCTTCCCTCCACATTCCGCTTTTATTTGGACAAAAAAAAAAAAGCCTAGAGTGTCAACATTTACCTACTTTGAACGTCTCTACTGCAATGCATAAGCATCATATCTGCGAAGTATTTCTGAATTATTTTAGTTGATTAATTCTTAATATAACCTAAACAAACAGTCAAAGATTGATGTACATAAAAATTGGAATTTTACGCCTCATACAATACACTGTGTGTTATGGAAATGTTGTCAACTATATCCTTAGAGTGATGGATGATATTATTCGCCACAGTCTTGCTCTTAATAAAGCAAGTGATGTCAACCGATTTATTAGGAGGCGACTAATGTTTATTAATAAGTAATATCATGGACTAAACAAGCTATTTAATGACAGACTCTTCTTTCATTGAAAAAAAACCATCCAAAATTAGGTAATATGTATTCCCAGAACCAGCGAAGCGAATTAATCTGTTCGAGGAACACTCCAAATTTCAAAGAGTTTTATTCATGACTAGTTTGCGGATTTCTAGGAAAGTGCGCTAAAATGAATAACCAGCGGATGATATGATGAAAGCCAATTAATCTCTTCAAGGAACATTTGAAATTTCAAATAGGTTTATGCATTGCAAGGAAAGTGGGATAAGGTGGACAACAACCGGATTAAAGTGGTTTACGAATTTATTGCGTAATGAATTTTACTGGAAGTTGGAGGTAACGAAAATATTGTCTAGCCCTTTTCCAAATAATGTCTCAAAAGTTCGTCAAAATGGCTACTGTAAGTGGTCTACAACCATATTGGGGATAACTTTAGATATCGGTTGTTTCCATTTCTTAAAAAAATTTATTTTTCATTGCAGAAATCATTGCAACGAAAAAATATTCTACAAATATAGTAAAGTAAAGTTAAATAAAACGCACATAAAGCTATAGTTTCGATTAAACTTTTATTTCATTGTAATCTTTGTACGCAATATAATGTCATTAAATTGGCCGTCTCTGGATTGATTGCAGCAGTGGATTCTTATGAGGTAGTTTTCGATCACTTTTTTCCACATTTGGGGCGGTATCTTGACGATAACTTGACATATGTTGGTTTTCAAATGCTCCAACGTATCCGCGTAACACAATCTTTGACGTAATTCTACAAAAAAGTCTGAGGGCGTCAAATCGCATGATCTTGGTAGCCAATTGACATCGATAAAAAGTGAAATTACGCTTTCTGGAAACTTCTCATGCACTAAAGCCAAAATCGGTCGTAGTGTTTGTGGTGATACCATCTAGTTGAAACCACATATTGTCCAGTTCATAATTTTCAATTATAGGTCAACACAAGTCGGTAATTATACGGCCATAGTGATCTGAATTGACGGCAGCGGCTCCATGAGCGCCATTTTCGAAAAATACGGTCCAATGACATCTCCAGACCAATACGCATACCAAACAATCACTTTTTCTGGAAGCAATGGCTTTTCCTCAATCACTTCTGGGTTCTTTGAGCTCCATATACGACAGTGTTGCTTGCTGACGTAATCACCGAGTAAGAAATAAGCATCATCACTGAAGAAAATTTTGTTGGAAAAATCAGAACTGTAGAACCCAATCAGCATATCTACGGCGTTGTGAATAGCCAGCCGGCTTTAGTTGTTGCGTGAGTAGGACTCTGTATGAACGGAAGGGCAAATTCATATGCAAAGTACACCATAATGACCCAAAATTCGGATTATCCGTCACACTTTCATCAACAAAAGTGATATTTTCAGCAGTGCGTGCATTCTGATGATGCACAGGCTTGACCAGACCTGTAATGCTTTCAGTCTCTTCAAATTTCTTAATAATCCTATCAATTCTCTACACAGTAGGTCGATTATGACAACCATAATCACCGCGTAATGCACAAAAAGTGCTCACATTTGAATCACCATTTTTGTAATAAATAATAGTTTAAAATATTTCTATGCGTTCTTTGGCTGTTAAACGATCCATATTCGTAAATGGCAAATCTTTCACTAAATAAATAACACTTCACATGACAGGTATTTAACAGTTGACAGCCTTGCCAGACTGGCGGTGTTGAAACTACTAATTGGATAATCTAATCTATCTAATCTATTAAAATTTTTAAAAAAAAAGTTATGGATAACAATATAGTGTGCGAGTGTGTATTCGAAGTTAAAAACATAATTGCGGATTTAAAAGACCGAAAAGCTCCGGGATAGGACTTGATCACTGCTAAAGTCTTAAAAGAATTGCCTCAGGAAGGCTTACAGCTTCTAACAAGAATATACAATGCAATCATTTTAAAGTTGTACATTCCGCCACAATGGAAAATATCTCAGGTGAAAATGATACGAAAACCTGGAAAACCACCTGAAGAAACCTCTTCTTACAGGCCCATAAGCCTCCTACCTATACCATCAAAAGTCCTCGAAATTTTATTTCTCCGAAGATTAAACCCCATAATAGAGTTAAAAAAACTAATACCTGATCACCAATTTGGTTTTAGACAGGGATATGGGACCATTGAACAGGTTCATAGATTAGTTGAACTGATAAATAAATCTTTCGACACGAATAAGTATTGCAATGCGGCATTTCTGGACATTTCACAAGCCTTTGATAGGGTATGGTACGAAGGTTTATTATTCAAATTGAAGAAAATGTTACCCACGAATTTCTTCATTTTTCTGAAATCTGAACGAACCTTTTTTGTTAAACACGGCGAAGACATGTCGGACATGCTTAAATCGCATGCGGGAGTACCTCAGGGCAGTATTATTGGTCCTACCTTATATCTGATTTTCACTTCGGACCTACCCACAGAAGAAGGGACTCTTATCGGAACGTTTGCAGACGATACAGCTGTTCTTGCCACTGATATCAACTCGGATCAAGCATCTAGAAAATTGCAAAATCATCTCGATACCATAACAAAATCGCTGCAGAAATGGAGAATACAGGCAAACGAAACGAAATCAGTTCAGGTAACGTTTACACTTCGGAGAGGATGTTGCCCTCCCGTGTCTATTAATAATGTTGAAATACCTCAAGCAAATGATGCAAAGTATCTAGGCATTTATTTGGACAGGACACTAACTTGGAGAAAGCATATATTTACAAAAAGACTGGCTTTGGGGCTCAAACTAAGATCCTTAAATTGGCTTTTGAATGGCAAATCCAAATTATCCCTAGACAACAAATTAAAAATCTATAAATGCGTCTTAAAGCCCGTATGGACATATGGAATCCAGTTATGGGGGACTGCAGCAAACTCCAACCTTGAAATATTACAACGCTTTCAATCCAAAGTACAGGGTTGCCCATATTCGACGGATCCATCTGACAACGCCATAACTTTTGACAGAGATGTCAGATCGCTTAATGACATACTGCGTTTGAAGCGTCAGTTCAAGCAGATTTTTACCATGGAACAATACACGCCACGCGAGCGCTCTGAAATAGTTGAAATTTACATTCAACAGAAGAAGTCAATTGAGAAAACTCAACGTGCTTTTAAAATATTAAAAAATGTGAAAAGTGCGCCTTCTAAGAACATCATTAAGCGTTTATACGAAAAATGTTCGACTGGTGAGGCTCTTTCTAATCCGAAGAGGCCAAATAAAAGTCGAACAAGGCCATCGGCCGAGAATATCGCTGAAGTACGAGCCAGTGTTGAGAGGTCCCAAAGAACATCCCAAAAACGCCGTTCTCAGCAGTTGGGCATGGCTCGGTCCACTTTACAACGGATTATTCGCGTTGATTTGCATTTGTTCCCGTACAAAATTCAATTGACGCGAAGATTGTTGCCTGTGGACAAGCCTCGTCGATTGGAATGGGCCCAACGAGTCATCGAAATGGCCGATGATGACGAGCAATTTTGGAACAAAATTATCATGTCCGATGAAGCCCATTTCACATTGAATGGGACCGTAAATAAGCAAAATTGCCATATTTACGCCACTGAAAATCCTCAGGAGATTCAAGAATTGCCTCTTCATGACGAAAAAGTCACAGTTTGGTGCGGCGTTAGTGCGAAAACGGTCATTGGGCCGTTTTTCTTCCAAAACGAAAATGGCCATGCTGTTACCATCAACCAGGAGCGTTATCGCGACATGATGAC
>JAHXMU010025140.1:0-14874 GCA_019455685.1 Philornis downsi
CGATCTAAAAAAATATTGCCAATTCGCAGGGTGCAGTTTGAAAAATATTCGTTCATAAATGCCTACATAAATACAATGTCAATTGGATATAAATATGGACAATCGTAACTGTGAATCCGTTGTTTGAAGTAACTTTCATTAACATCTCCTAACCTACAATAAGAATATAACCTAAAAAAACTTAGTTATGACTATGGTTAATATTCAACTTTGTGAAGTATTCTGCAAAAATACTGTGCCACCGGTCAATAAAATACAAACACCACAGATACGAATATTTTAAGTAACAATTCCGAATGCACAATACCACGATAATGAAAAAAGCGGTAAATATTACCTAAAATTAAGATGAACTTGGACGAGTGGTTTGCAAGCCAAACTTGTAAACTCATAATTCATCTACAGTTTTAAAACGTTTTATAAGGGATCGGAATTGACTCATTCTATTATGTCTATCGCAATCAAAATTCAAAAGTGATTGAATTTGTAAAGATAGTTCAAGTCTTTAGGCCAAAACCATAGTGTAAAATGGTATGAATTGCTTCGTGAGATACAGAAAGTACAGCGGCTATCTCTCTCAAACTTAAATGACAATTTCCACTCAACATTTTCTTCACTTTATCGATGTTAACTTCAATTAAAGACGTTTATGGTCGAGCAGAGCGTGGACAATAGTCCGCCATATCTCGATCGGTTTTGAATGGATCGCACTGCTGATATTCATATGTTTTTGATAAAATCGATTTGTTCTAAGCCAAAACACACTTGAAATGAATTGACAAAATCGAATACTGCAAACAATCTAAACAACAGATCGCCCTAAAACTCTCCTCCAGTGTAGCGGACATTTGAGCCATCTTAGCGACAAAAAGAGTGTTGACAACCTTTCAAGTGAACTTTAAATGACCTAATCCCGCCAATCTTTTGGCAGAGCGACAAGTTTTTCTTGACAAGTTTTCAAAGAACGTACAAATGTTACCTAAAAGAGGGTTGACAGCCTTTCAAGTGAACTTTAAGTGACCTAATCCCGCCAATTTTTTTGGCAGACTGACAAGTTATTTTGACAAGTTTTCAAAGAACGTACAAATGTTATCTAACCAACAATAAGTTATTACGAATATAATCCTAAAAGTTCAGAGATGACGAAGGTTAAAAAAAAGCTTCCGTAATATAATAAAAAAATATTATTCATCACAAAAGCCCAGTATAGTAGATTTAACTATTAACAAGCAAAACGTATTTCCTTAAATATTATTATATCTTTTCAGCAAGGGGTTTTTCCGAGTATTTAGATTCGTTTCGGTTTTGATATTGTAGACTTATTTAGAGTACATTAGAAATTTGTTGCTCATTAACATTTGAGCTTCACAAAATTCGATTGATTAGATTGATTAGTTTCCTAACTGAATTATAAACCTTCTCTATCAAAATCCTTCCCTATCAAAACATTATTAATCAGATATTTTTTGATTCGAAACGAAAGTGTAGTTTCATTTTTTAATCTGAATATGAAACCTGATGTAGTTACATGTTGGAGAAAACTTGGCGCCAAAGTGCAAAATTTAACTTTGCTTTAAATAATTTATTTTCAGAATTTACGATATGAGGCTTTCAGAAATTACAGATTGCAGATATTTGGAAATTTCTTTTGTTTTCTAAATTGAAAGATTTCTATTGAAATACAAACATAAATTTAATTAGAATTAAAATTGTTTTTGTTTTTCTTTTGGGTGTATGGATTAAAATTAAAATTGTTTGCAGTTTTGCGTTGGAAGCTGTAAATGAAAAAACAAAATGGAATTCAATTTGTATTCGGTTGCATCAGCATCAAAATTGTGTAAAATTTTAGTTCGATGACGGTGCCTGATTTTCAACCAGGAAAAGCTCAGCCGAACTTAAATTTTTTTGACAACAAATTTGTTGTAAATGCTATATTAACTGATTTTTCATATACTGATATTGATTAATGTGAGATATCTTAATTCAAATATTCAAGATATGCAGAATTAATTCTTGAAGCACAAAAGAAAAATAATCAAAATGGATAAGGTTTTCACTTCTAATTCGTTTACATTTTCCTTGGGGTTGTTCATATTTGCCGAATAAATACTAAATTTGAAGGCAAGTGGAGTTTTCTAGTGCCTTTTCATGCAGAGGTATGGAAATAAAAAATAAAAAAGCTTCAGAGATTCCTAAATTGAAATAAATAAGTACACAATATCCGAATTCTTCTAGAATTGCAACTATGTGTGACAATAACGTAAATGTGAAATTAAAAAGTTTGAATCATTTAAAATTTAAAATGAAAACTAAAAAATGAACATAATCGCCATAGTTTTATAGAAAATTGGAGGAGATTTAGTAGATAATTAGATTTGCTTACAGCAAAACAAATTCCTTGGGCATTTAGTTGAAGAATAGAAATAGAATAATTACTAACAATTTAAGGTATTGAATCAAAATTTCTAAAGATTAAATTAAGCTAAGACGTGTAAAGGTGTTTGTTAAAAAACTTCGTTATATAGTCGTCAGAGAAAATGCGTAGGTACTTAAGTGAAAGTTTTAGAGTATCTAACTTAATATCTAATTTAATTTTCATAGAAAACTTTTGCTTAGTAGTTTAATAAAAAGTTTTCTTAAAAAGTTTATAAAGTCAATATTTGTTTTTGTTTTATTTTCCAAATAATGATTGCAAGAGATTTGACTTGTAATCTTTTAGTTGAGAGAAAAAAAATTAAAAATTTAATCAAAATTTGAAAACTGTTTTAACGAACACAGACAAATACATCTAGTAAAAAGTAGCACAAGTAAAATAAATGGAGGTAGTGATAAAAAATAAAATATATAAATTATATATTAATAAATTCATGTTTTGTTAAAATAAAATTATAACACAACATAGCAATAATCTTAGAATGACTTATTAGTATAAAAAACACGGCTAACATAACAATATCAACATAAATCGACTTATTGAGCTGGTACTACTTGAACAACAGTTTCGCTTTGTTTAACTTCTAGCTTTTTACGTTCCTCTTCCTCTTTGCGCTCATCCTCGATAGCTTTGCGATCCATAAACAGAAGAGGGAACATGCCAACTAAACAGCCCACAGTAATGCCAATAATGCGGCCCTGAAAGAAGGAGGCGATGGTGTTTAAAATAGTTTCTTCAATTTATTTAATTTCGCCAAATAACCCAAATCTACAGGCATTCGGTATGGCTTTAAAATTCAAAACTGGAAAAAGTTTGAATGGCTGAGAGTTTAACTTACAAAGTTAGCAGCTCTACGACTAGATTTCATTTCCATTTGTATGGGTGTTAAGTCTGGTGGCCTCAAACCCAAAAACTCACAACCTCGTTCTACATAAAAAGCTGAGCCAATGCCCAAAACATCACTAATAGTATTGCCCAAGCCGGCGGCAGCCATGGTAGATATGCACATAAAAGTGCCGAATAAATATTCAATGTAATCACCCTAGAAAATAAAAAAGAAAAGATATATGAAAAGGCAAATCCTTATTTCGCTGTTTAGCTAATTAAGTTTGTTCCAGCTTACAGCAATAATCATTGTAAAATTGTCCAGAAAACCAAAGCCCACAAATGGCACCGCATTTACAAAGAAAACTGTAAGAAGAAGAACCAGAATATCTATTAAATCGCATTTCAAATATTCAGACAATTCAGAGCCAACTTACTTTTCCATAAATCCGACTTTGTAGGATTGGCAGCTTTTTCGGCTACAAGCAAAAGGACACAAATAAAAGTACAATAATTACCAAAATATACAATCTCTTCTTGATAAGTTCAATTATTAAAGGCTATTTTTCCAATTCTTTTCCCGATATCAAAAAATTTTTAAATATTTCACATAAAATTTTAATACTTTTTAGTAATGTGAGTGAGTTTTGAAATTTTAACTTATATCTGTAATATGGATTAGTAGAGGTGTTAATTTCTTCTTAAAGATATGTAATTTCATGTTTACCGGCTTTCTTCTTCAACCAGTCATCGGGAAAGGCACAAAATGATCCAGTGGGATCAACTTCACCCAATGCGGGCACTTTGGTGGGACGACCGAAGCGTGTACGCCATCGTGTAGCTGCAAGTTTGCCTGTTGTTTTTCAGTATCAGTTTGAGGGAGGGGTATAAGGGGCGTTCGTGTTTTAAATTGGTATTGTAGGAGTAGTGTGCAATAGAAGGGCGGTAGTAGTTCGTGTATACAAAGTGTTGAAGTAGAAAAAGGGTTTAGCAATTTTACATGAAAATAGAAGAAAGTTTAGAATATAAAATTAATAAAAAACGTAAAAAACTCAAAAATGTTTATTAATTAATAATAATTAACTTAAATTTATGATTTACCTTTCGTATCACAGTTTATGATGTAATGATTATGAATGTAAATGAAGGGCAAATAAGCATGATGAAAATGTGTGGTATGTGGTATGTGGCAGGCATATATTGCATACTAGTGCCATGGAAGACGTTACAAATACTATTTTTTTGGGGGATCTTAAGGAAGATTTTCACAGACAATTTCTCTTCGAGGAAAGTTTCATTAAAAACTCCTATTTATCGAAATTTTCATAAACAATTTCTCTTTGATAGACTACATCCCTTAGGGAAAGTTTCATCGGTAATTTCTCTTTAGGGAAATTTTTATAGATAATTTCTCTTTAGGGAAATTTTTATAGATAATTTATCTTTAGGGAAATTTTCATAGATAATTTATCTTTAGGGAAATTTTCATAATTTCCCTTTAGGGCAATTTCATAATTTCCCTTTGGGGAAATTTTCATAATTTCCCTTTAGGGAAATTTTTATAGATAATTTCTCTTTAGGGATATTTTCATAGATGATTTCTCTTTAGGGAAATTTTCATCGATAATTTCTCTTTAGGGAAATTTTTATTAAATTTTTATAGATAGTCTCTCTTTAGGAAATTTTTATAAACAATTTCTCTTTGATAGATTATATCTTTTAGGGAATTTTTTATACATAATTTCTCTTTAAGGAAATTTTTATACACAATTTCTCTATAGGAAAATTTTCATAGACAGGGAAATTTCATCTTTCTCTTTAGGAAAATTTTTTCAGACAATTTCTCTCCAACTAAATTTTTATAGGCAATACCTCTTTAAAGAAACGTTCAAAGGCAATTTTTCCTTACGGAAATTTTTATAAACAGTTTACCTTTATAAAGATTTGCATATATAATTTTCTTTAGGGAAGTTTTCATAGATAACAATTTTCCAGGAAAATTTTCGCAGACAGTTTCCTTTTAGAGACATTTTATCGACATTTTAGAAAAAATTTAATGGATATTTTCTTTTTAGAGATATTTGTGTGGACAATTCCTCTTTAGGAAATTTTTCATAGGCAACTTATTTTCAAGTAAATTTTCTTAGACAATTTATCTTTATCTTTTTCTTTTCATAAATAATTTCTCCTTAGAGAACTTATCTTATGAAAATTTTTCATAAGTAATTTCTTTTGAGAAAATTTTCATAAACAATATCTCTTAAGGAAAATTTTTGCAGACAATTTCTCTTTAGGCAGACAAATTCTTTTTATGAAAATTTTAGTAGACAATTTTCTTTTATCGAAATATTCACAAACTATATTTGAAATTTTCTTTGAAGAAGTTCCCAAAGAATATTTCTCTATAGCGAAATTTCTATAGACAGCTTCCTTTTAGGGAAATTTTTATAGACAATTGCCCTTTAGCGAAATTTTTTCTTTAGGAAAGTTTCCATAACCTCGCTTTTAAGAAATTTGCATAAATTGCTACTTCTTGGGCGAAATTCCTTAAACAATTGCTCTTTAGAGAAGTTTTCACAGACAATTTCTCTTTAGGGAAATTTTCATAGACAGTTTCTTTTTAGCGAAATTATAATAGACAATGTTCATCTAGAGAAATTTTCATAGACAATTTCTCTCTAGAGAAATTTTAATAGACAATTTCTCTTTAGGTGTTGTTTTATAGACAAATTTCGTTTACGGAAATTTTTTGAAGAATGTTTTTCTTCGAGAATTTTTTTTTAGTTTAGTGAAAATTTTGCAGTTATTTTAATTATATAAAATTTCTCTTTAGGAAAATTTTTGTAGACATTTTAAATTTGAAATACATTTTTACATAAACAGATAAGTTGGCTTTAGAAAAAATGTCACGAACAATGTAGCTTAAGAAATTGTTTGTAACAGAATATTGGCTTTAGGGAAGTTCTAAAAAATTGACGTAAACTGGATTTATTAGATTAGTTTACAAAACTTTTGTAAAAGAAAACTATAAGGGAATTTTTATGGAATATTGAGGTGGCATACGACGTATCTAACCACCCACTTTGTTCACACAATACTTGTTTTAATTTATTTGATATAATTTAAGTGTGTTACGATTTTATTATAATTTGGAGAAATCTTCATAATTAATTTCATAAATTTTCATATATTTTTAAATAAATTTTCGATAGACCATTTCTATTTAGGCTTACTTCTTTAAACATTTTCGTCTACAATATCTCTTTAAGAAAGTTTTCCTAGGCGATTTCTAGTTAAATAAATTTTTATAGACGACTTCATTGTAGGGAAATCTTCATAGACAACTTCTTTTTAGGGAAATTGTTTTAATTTATATGATATAATTTAACTGTATTACGACTTTATTAAATATAAGTTGTCAATTGTTATGCGAAAAAAAAAAATTTGGAAAACAAATTGTTTTGTAATAGAACAGATCCGGCTTTCAAGTGAATTTTTAATTTAGGGGAATTTTCGTAAGCAATTGTCTCTTAGCGGAATTTGTATAAAAAATTTAAAGAAACTCTCATATGAAATTTATGGCTAAGAGAAATCTTAAAAGAAATGTATCCCAAACAATTTCATAATACATTTACTCTTAGTTAGTTAGTTCTTAGAGAAGTTCCTTTTGATGTTTCCCTAACAGCAAAATTAAATTTCGGTTATAAATAGAAATTTGCTTTTGAATTTTTATAAAGTTAAAAAAACAGTTTATTGCTTTCCTAAGTTTTTTCCTTTTTTCTTTTAATATCGATTAGTTCACTTGAAGTTGAAGTTTAGTAATCCTTGTCAAATTTTCTATTAGTATATTTCCTTTGTAATTATAAAATTAATAAAACGGCCATTTGTTCCAGTTGCCTCAGCCTGTACGACATTTACCTACATAAGTATAAACTTTTGAATTTTTATAAAGTTAAAGAACAGTTTATCAGTTCCTTAAGTTTTTTTCTTTTTCTTCATTAAATATCGATTGGTTCACTTGAAGTTGAAGTTTAGTAATCCTTGTAAAATTTCCTATTAGTATATTTCTTTTGTAATTATAAAAGTAATAAAACAACCATCTGTTCCAGTTGCCTCACCCTGTACGACGTATACCTACATAAGTATAAGCTTTTGAAATTTTATAAATTAAAAAAACAGTTCATCATTTCTTAAGTTTTTTCTTTTTGTTCATTAAATATCGATTGGTTCACTTGAAGTTGAAGTTTAGTAATTCTTGTCAAATTTCCTATTAGTATATTTCTTTTGTAATTATAAAAGTAATAGAACAGCCATCTGTTCCAGTTGCCTCACTCACTCACAGTTTATCTTCTTTTATTTATTTTCTTAAGTTTTTTCTTTTTCTTCATTAAATATCGATTGGTTCACTTGAAGTCGAAGTTTAGTAATCCTTGTAAAACTTCCTATTAGTACATTTCTTTTGTAATTTTAAAAGTAATAAAACGACCATTTGTTCCAGTTGCCTCACCCTGTACGACGTATACCTACATAAGTATAAGCTTTTGCATTTTTATAAAGTTAAAGAACAGTTTATCAGTTTCTTAAGTTTTTTCTTTTTCTTCATGAAATGTCGATTGGTTCACTTGAAGTTAGTAATTCTTGCAAAATTTCCTATTATTGCATTTCCTTTGTAATTATAAAAGTAATAAAACAGTCATCTGTTCCAGCTGCCTCACCCTGTACAACATATACCTACATATGTAAATATAATCTAATTTTGGTTTCATGATTTGTGCACAAACATTCACTGTCAGCCATAATTTATTTAAATAACGCTATGCATTGCAATGTGTTACTTTGAACAAATTCTATCTACAAACATGGATACGGATGTGTAAATACCTGGTACTCGCGCTAATGTGTGCACATTTTCATGGCATACAAATATTTGATTTCATTACTCTAGTTGACTGGGACATACCCGAGAGGTTTTCAGTGCAAATAATGTGGTTTACCCAGAGGAACTGAGGTGGTGGTGGTGGTATCCCGTACAATGTTTGTCTTACATCATTGTTCAGTATACGCAACAGCTGAGTTGCACATCAGTCATACGCACCAGTGGCCATGTTCTAATACGAGAATAGCAAAAAATATACCGTACATACGTTTGTATGTCAGATAGAGTCTGTTAGTGGGTATTGTTGTTTTTTAATATCAGTTTGTAAAATAGAAATAGTAAACGCTTAAATAACTGTATAAATTTCAGTTTATCTAAACAGTTCATAGTGCGGGTAATAACAATAAAAGAAACCTAAATATAAAACCATGTGAGTTCATAACACTAAACAATTTACGTGGTAGTTAAACATCTGCCCTGTTATATACAAACTTTATTTATAATAGTTAGTTACGATTTTACTGCAACATGGAGAAGCAAATAGAGTAATTAACTGGCATGTTTATGTACATATTACACATACGAGGGGTGTTCAAAAAATATGGTGACTTTTCAAATTTGCTACTACGTTACTATAATTCTAATAAGCTACTCTTTTGCTTGGAGACTTAACTTAAAAATAACAACATCAAACTTGACGCTGAACACACGATTCTTTTTGAATTTTGTACACTCGTATATTGTGCTACTTTTTCCATCGGCTTCTTAATTACAGTTTCTGTTTTCTTTATATTTAAAATGAAAATTTATTCAATGAAAATTATGAAGTTTTAATTTCGAACAGAAGCTAACTTTTGCTTTTATATTTTGTTTGTTTGTTTTATTACAAACATATATTGTTGATATTAAATTGACACAATTTCAAGATTTTATCTTGTCTCTCTCTGTCTCTATGCATAGAATCAACGTTGCTTAGAGAATTTTAATAAAATAAATTCGATTTTTGGTTGTTGCATTATTAGATTAACCAAATGATTGTTGTTACGAGTTGTGTTCCAAAAATAAGGTGAATTTTCAAATTTCGCGGACTACGTACATTCGACTTTTTTTTTGTTGGTACACTAGTCTTGAAGATATGTTGACGGTTTCATCCATATAGCCTGTTTAGTTTGTTTATGAGAGGCATAAATAAGACAAGTGTTTTGCGTGTTTGGCGATTTTCTGCTACCGAAAAAAATGGATCAAAGAAGTTGCATCAAATTTTGTGTAAAAAATGGAATTAAGTGCTCAGAAACACTTGAAATATTGAAAATTGCATACGGTAAGGGTACTCTCGAGTCAACAAAATGTTTACAAGTGGTACAAACGTTTCACATAAGGTTGAGAAGATGTGAATGACGACGCTCGCTCTGGAGCACATCTTACCAGCACATCAACAACCGATGAAAATGTTGAGAAAGTGAAGAAAATTGTTATGGAGAATCGTCGAATCACAATTAGAGAAATTGCTGAGGATGTCGGCATATCGGTTGGCTCATGTCATGCAATCGTTTCGGAAATTTTGGGCATGAAGCGCGTGGCAGCGAAGTTCGCTCAAAAGTTGCTGAATTTGGACCAAAAACAACGTCGCATGAGCATCGCTTAGGAATTGTTGAATGACGTCAACGATGTTCCAGATTTGTTTAAAAGGGCCATAACTGGTGACAAATCATGGGTATATGGTTATGACATTGAAACTAAAGTCCAATCGTCCCAATGGAAGAATCCAGGAGAGCCAAGACCAAAAAAGGCACTCCAAGTTCGAGGAAATACCAAGATTTTACTCACTGTTTTCTTCGATTACCATGGCGTAGTGCATCAGGAGTTCTTACCACAAGGTCGTACAGTAAATAAGGAGTATTACCTTGAAGTAATGCGCCGTTTGCCGTTTAAATCATGGCTTTTGCATCATGATAATGCACCTGCTCACTCATCTTTGCTTGTGAGAGATTATTTGGTCAAAAACAACACAGTTAGCATGCCTCAGCCACCGTATTTACCAGATGTGGCTCCCTGCGAGTTTTTCCTGTTTCCAAGATTGAAGAGATCCATGAAAGGACGGCGTTTTGCGACGATTGGGGAGACAAAAACCGAATACCTGAGAGAGCTTAAGGACATACCTAAAAGTGTACATCAGAACTGCTTCGAGGATTAGAAAAAAACGCTGGCACAAGTGTATTATATCTGAGGGGGACTACTTTGAAGAAGATAAAATAAAAATTGATGAATAAATATTTTTTGAGAAAAATGCAAATTTACTTCATTTTTTGAACACATCTCTTAATTATCCTAATTCTAACACAATATAGCCAAATAGAAGAATTAGGCGACTCATAAAAAAATACATAAAATAAAAAATAAAAATACATAAAATATACGAGTATAATTACATAAAATAAGATTCCTCATAACAATTTTATTTAAACCATAATTATACGAGTATCTACGGAAATATTTAGGGAAAAAGTTGATGTTTCCTTAAATTCCTTGTAGGCACATTAAAGGGTATTAGTTGCAGAAGCTCTGGAGAGTCAATTCCACTGTCAATAATATCCTTGATAAATATAAGACTATGTTTAAGTCTTCGCTGTATCAGAGTATTCAAACGAATTTCGTACTCGTACATGTTAAGCGAACCATACAAAGGAGACGAAGATGGTTCCATCCACAAAATGGTATTGGATGATCGTCTGAATTGGCTGTAGGTGCGTGAGCTAGATGAAATGATAGGCATTTCAGAGAAAGGTATGCTCAAGATGGGTGCCGCGCTTGCTTTCGATAGAGCAAAAACAGCGTCGTGAAGATGATTCAGTAGAGTTTGGTTGGTTGGGCGATGTTTCACCGCAATAAAGCCCAATTTTTGCGTCGATCTACAACCATGGATGGGCAGGGGTCCACCACTTCACACCTTAGACAACGGAACACTCAAAGCTGTGCACTGGAATGGGAGAATCGTGTTCAAAGGAGACGAAGACGGTTCCATCCACAAAATGGTATTGGCTGATCGTCTGAATCGGTTGTAGGTGTGTGAGCTAGCTGAAATGATAGGCATTTCAGAGAAAGGTGTGCACAAGATGGATGCCACGCTGGCTTTCAATAGAGCAAAAGCAGCGTCGTGAAGATGATTCAGTAGAGTTTGGTTGGTTGGGCGATGTTTTATCGCAATAAAGCCGAATTTTTGCGTCAATTTACAACCATGGATGGGACAGGGCAGCGTTTAGATGATGAAATTATAGAGAGAGAGAGAGGGAGAGAGAGAGAGAGAGAGAGGTAGAATCGTGTTCAAAGGTCTGTTTTTTGCGATGCACAAAGGATAATTTTTATTGATTATCTTCAAAAAAGAAAAATTATCAACCTCGAATTTTATGATAATATATTTCAGCATTTAGGTGATTAAATCAGAGAAAAAAGACCGCATTTGGCGACAAAGGAAGTGTTGTTTCACCAAAACAATGCTCCAGTTCACACATCCACTATTACGATGGCCAAAATTAATGAATTAAGGTTCGAACCACTTCATCATACAACTTATTCGCCAAATTTAACTCCCTCGGACTATTTGCTATTTACAAACTTGAAAAAATGGTTCGGTGGTAAGAGATTTGCCAACAACGAAAACGTGAAGTCTGCGGTTGGTGGCTATTTTAAGAAGTTTGAATAACTTTATTTGCCAGACTTAGGTCCCTCGGACTATTTTCTAATTCAAAAATTGAAAGAATGGCATGGTGGTAAAAAATTTGCCAACAATGAAGAGGTAGGGTCTATCAACTTCAGGCTATTTGAAGGAGTTTGACAGTCCTTACTATAAACAGGGTATAGAAGCTTTTGAATATCGCTGGAAAAAATGTATCGAGCTAAGTGGAGATTATGTTGAAAAATAAAGAAAGTTTTTTCCAACTTTTTTGTGTCTTCTTTGTTAAGTCGGCTAGTTTTGGGACCGGCCACGTATGATGCCCCGAATATGTTGTTGCAATTAGTAGAAATGTTCTTTACGTTATAGTGTTGTTTATACTCGTATATCGTATGAAAATCGGATTTGTTGGTATGACTCACAAACCAATTATTGCACATTAATTGCGTTATTGCGGAGGCCACTGTCGGTAACTTTGCAATATTTCAATATACGGAACAGACACGACATACATAGATTTTAATGAAGAATCCTTTAATGCTATTATACATGTGTAAGATAATTACTTTACGTTTATTGGTACGTAGATTTGATGATTTATACTTATTTATATATGTACATACAGCTGAACAAATTCATGTATCACAATTTAGATAGCATTTCCGATTATCTGTGTGTGCTGATCTAGAATTCCAATGAAACCCATACATTTTAAAACTAATTACCGGTTAAATATTGTTAACATTAAATCTGTGTTTAATTTTCAGTTTCTCTGTGGCCAAATCACTTAAAATAAAGATCTCATACACTAGCAATGAATTGTTTGTAAGAGAACTTTGACGGCTCCGGTAGGTGCTTTTGTGTAGTTAAACTTGTTAACTTATCTGATGTTCTACATACACAATCACACGCACACACATATTCACATAAACATTAGCTCGTACTCACAAACAGGGAGGCATACAGATGGGTTCTCTGTGTAGACATTAGTTAGCTGAAAATTGAATTAAATTGTTTCAACTTTGCATGTGCATACGGTGGTTTCAAAACCGCCGGTCTGGCAAGGCAGTCAGCTATTAAATACCTGCCATCTAAACTGTTATTTATTTAGTGAAAGGTTTGCCATTTACGACTATGGATCTTTTAACAACTGAAGAAGTTAAAATTTACTACAAAAGCGGTGATTCAAACGTGGACACTTTTCGTTCATTACGGGGTCGATATGGTCGTCAAAATCGACCGACTGTACAAGGAATTGTCAAGATTATAAAGACATTTGAAAAGATTGGAACCGTTGCAGATGTGGCAACGCAATGTACGCACTGCTGAATTTATCGCTTTTTCGAAAATGATGCTGGAGGAACCATTACCGTCAATTCGGAGCGCTATGGCCGTATGATAACCGGCTTCTTTTTTGCCTGCAATTGAAGATTATGAATTGGACGATATGTGGTTTCAACAAGACGGTGCCACGAGCCACCGAACACGACCGGTTTTGGCTTTATTGCATGAGACGTTTCCGGAAAGCGTAATTTCATGTTTTGGCAACATTAATTGGATGCCAAGATCATGCGATTTGACGTCGTTAGACTTTTTTTGTGGGGCTACGTGAAAGACCGTGTTCACGCGGATAATCCCTAAACGTTGGAGCATTTGAAAACCAAAATTCGTCAAGTTATCGTCGATATAAAGCGCGAAATGTATAAACAAATGATCGATTATGTATTTTATACATAATGGCAAGGTCCAGACAATATAGTGAAATAAAAGTTTCATCGAAATCATAGTATTATGTGCGTTTTATTTAACTTTATTTTTGAAACCGAAAAATGGATAATTCTGTATTAGTCTTAGGTGCGCAATTAAGTTCTCGGTGTTTTTTTTTTTTGTTTTTTCTTTATAAAAATGCATTTCTATAATGAAAACATGTTTACAAATGATTCATTGAAGGTATTATTCATCGCTAGCTACTACTTTTTCTCATCTTTCTGGCAAAGCTCGAATTCCGTCACGGTAAAACTGTTCGTCTTTTAAGGCTATCCACGACTCTAGCCATTCCTTGATGTCGTTATATGAGTGGAACTTCTGGTCAGCCAGACTGTGTGCCATTGAACGGAACAAGTGATAGTCGGACACCTCTGGAGAATATGGCGGATGGGGTAAGACTTGGTCACGTGATGCCGAGCGTTGTCATGCTGAAAAATCACTTTTTCGTATCTCTCCGTGTACGAGTATTGTGGGCGTTTATCGCGCAGAGCTCGGCTTAATCGCATTAATAGAAGCCGATACCGATCCCCAGTGATGGCTTCGCTTGCTTTCAACAGCTCGCAATAAATAACACCGACCTGGTGCCACCAAATGCAGAGCATAACCTTTTCAGGGTGAATATTCGGCCGAGGCGACGACGAAGAAGCATGACCGGCCCATGGCTTTCTTTTCTTTGGATTGCTGTAATAAATTATTTTTTTATTAACCATTACAACACGATAAAGAAAACCCTTCCTTTTCAGTCGCTGAAGCAGAAGTTCACAGACGAAAAAACGACGCTCAACATCCCTTGGCTTCAGCTCATAAGGAACCCAAGTTCCTTGCCTTTGGAATCATTCGCAACGCGTGCAATCGCCTGGAAATGGCTTGGCTGGTAACTCCTAATATTGAAGCAAGTTCTACTTCTACTACGACACGGATTCCCCATCAAGCAATGCCGTCAATTCAGTGTCTTCGAAGGTTTTTCGTCTTCCTTCACACGAACGGTCGCGTCAATATCAAAATCACCGTCTTTAAAGCGACGAAACCAATCTCGACACTTTGTTTCATTTAACGCCCCATTTCTGTAAACGTTTTGAAGCTCTCAATGAGCTTCAGCCGCCGTTTTCTTCGATTGAAAGAAGAAAATCAATGCTTCCCGCATATGACGATTATTTGGCACAAAATCATACATATTCACACAGCCAAAATATGACGTCAACAGAAAATCACTATTGTGTCGAGGCGGTATATTTACCATACTCGTATGCCTAAGCTTGGCTCATGACGTTTAGGTTGTGGCAGAATTGACTAGCACTTACG
>JAHXMU010025143.1:0-35339 GCA_019455685.1 Philornis downsi
CGAAATATATTGACGCGAATAGCATTCAATCACACGGCATCGACCACAACCTGCCTGGCGCAGTCACTTCATACGACGCATGCTTTAAACTGCGAGAACCTTCAGAAACAAGACGATCAAGTTACTTCATCCACGCAAGGCGAGCAACAGCAGGAGAAGCGTGAACTCACCGAGAAGGACCTTAAGTTATTGAGAAGAGATCGCTCACAGAAGATTCCTGTGGAGACATCGATTCGTTATCTAAAAAGCGAAGCGTATCAACAAACATACGGCAAATATTTGGTGTGGGAGCAGTACCGGCGTAATCACAAAGGGCTGTTTCCACCGCGTAAAACTCGCAAGACCTGCATCCGTAAGAATTTGGTGACCACGGGCAACCCATGTCCCATTTGTCGGGACGAATACTTGGTGTTGGACCATCGTAACATTGAACTTTTGAAACAGTTTATTTCACCACAGAGTGGTGAAGTGTTGAGCTACTCCAAAACCGGACTCTGCCAAAAGAAGCATTTGGAATTGTTGGTGGCCGTCGAAAGGGCTTGGGATTACGGCCTACTAACCTTTCAGGTTCCACACCGTGAATTCGACTACAGTGAATTTTATGGAAAGAAAGCCCAGGATTAAAATTTCAATCTATTCTTTTTAGTTCTGTAAGTTTACAATTAAGATGGATAGAAAGAGAGCGGAAGGAGAACATCAGGAAAGGGAACATTTCACATTTGTCGTCGTGGGTGGAGGCATCGCGGGGGTAACTTGTGCCGAGACTATAGCCATGTGTTGCCCCACTCAATCGATTCTTCTTATGACTGAGTCTAATATTATCAAAACAGTGGCCAATTTGGAACCGGTTGCCCGTTATCTACACAAATTTGATGTACATGAGAGAATTTTGGCCGGTTCACTCGGTGGAGGCGGGATTTTAGCTCCAGCCATAGTAACGCAGGTGGACCACCTGAAACACGTTGACGCAAATGAAAAGTTCATATTAACAGCCGGTGGCAAGAGAATTCATTACGACTACTTGTGTCTGTGCACAGGCGGCCGGCCACGTCTAATTGATAATGGCAATCCGCTGATACTGGGAATACGCGATACTGACTCAGTGCTGGAACTGCAAAAGCGTTTACAGACATCTGAAAGGGTGGTTCTTGTGGGCAATGGCGGTATTGCTAGCGAATTGGCTCATGAATTGCAGGGCATTGAGGTACACTGGGTGGTAAAGGATAATCACATAGCGTCCACATTCATAGACCCGGGAGCGGCATATTTCTTCGAACAAGTAATGGACAAGAAGTCCAAGGGAACAGCCGAAGAAGAGCAAGAATCCCCGAAAGGTATTGTGAAACGTTGGCGCTACGACGAAATAACTCCTACGGAGGTGCAGAGTAAAAAAGGAGCGGCCTTGGGCCCGGATTGGCACAAACATTTTGAATTGAAAGGCTCCAAAGCGGACAAAAATAAACCAATAATCCACTTTAAATCGCTAATAAAGGAAATGCGTGAAGTATTTGATCCCAAACGCAACAAAATACTAATGAATGTGGAGTTGACTACCGGTGAAACAATTCAATGCGACTTTGTTGTTTCAGCAACAGGAGTAGATCCGCGTTTGGACTACAGCTGCGAACCAGAGTTGGAACTGTCTCCAAGCGACCATGGCATTAAAGTCAACGATATGATGCAAACATCTGTTGGGCATGTCTATGCCGCAGGAGACGTTTGTAGCTCCACCTGGGAGAGCGCGGAGCATTGGTTTCAGATGAGGCTATGGACACAAGCCAGACAAATGGGCTCCATGGCAGGACGTAGCATGGCAGCAGATTTTAATGGCGAAGTCATCTACCAAGACTTCTGCTTCGAGCTATTTGGACATGTAACGCAATTGTTCGGATTACCCGTGATACTTCTAGGACGCTACAATGGCCAGGGACTAGGCACCAATTATGAAATACTTTTGAGAACCACTCCGGGACTCGAATACATCAAATTTGTACTGCAAAATGGCAAACTGCGTGGAGCCATACTTATCGGTAATTCTGAATTGGCTGAGATGTGTGAGAACCTTATTCTAAATGGCATCGATTTGACACCATACGGCGATGACATTCTTAATCCTGATATAGATATCGATGATTATTTCGACTGAATACAGAGAGATGAAAATGAAAATAAAGAAAATTTTTAGTTTCAAAAAAAAAACCTATTTCGCATATTGCTTTTCATATCATAGGCATTATTTGGTTGTCTCTGCTTAGGGAACATTAATAGGTAACATTATTGTCCGCAACCGGAATGATCAAAATACATTGCCTATTTGTAGTTTATACAAAGTGATATTAATATATAATTTTCCAAGAAAGTGAAATTGAAGTTGAGATAGTTTTCAAACAAAATCGATATTAAGGGTTATACGTGAAACGTAGCAGATATTTGAACATGTTTATGTTGGTTCTAATCGAATTAAGTCGACCGACATGCCAACTTTTAATAGGAATGTCATTTAAACCGAACACCTAAATTATGTAAATTCCGCCCATCCTGTTCCAGATGGAATTTTAAATAACTTTCAAAATTGGACGCTTGTGCCAAGATGATGATCCTTAAGTCCGATTATCGCTGATTTTTCAACTGTATACGAGTATTACCTTCAAAAAGATTTTTCATATAATTTACGCTATCTCTAGAGAACTAACGCCTGGGAAAGCTTTAATGTTGTACTAGATCGAAGCACATATCAATTTTAATCTTGTCGATATATTGGGCGAAGTTTTGGGGATAAGCTTGGCGTTGTAGTTGATAAGGTGTTTAGAATCTTGTGCACCTTCCACGTACGCTAGACAGAATATGAAGATTGCTATGAAATAACAAATCGTTTTAATAAATACTTTATTGATAGCTTTAACCAAAAACCTATAATAACTAGAAGACTTAAATTGCGTGCAAAATCTCTGCAAGGGTTGAAAACTATACGTAAAAATATGAAAAATAAGCCTAGTTATTGCGAAATTTCAGTAAAAATAATATTAGAAATGATTAATATTAATATTAGAAATAATTCGTTTGAAAATGCGGCACTTCATATTATAAATCAATCAATTGAAAAGGCTGTTTCTAAAATGTGGAAGGAATCATTGATTGCACCAATAAAAAAAGCTGGAAGAACGGTGTTATGTGACAAATATCGCCCTATTAGTTAGCGAACTTTATGGAGGGAACTATTCACTTTGTAAATACCAGTCGGGTTTCATCAAGGAATGTTCACATGAAACAGCGCTATACTACGTTATAAACCGACGGAAATATAAACAGAAAGGCAATAAAATAATGACACTTAAAGTGAACAATAGTACGGTGTACACTAAAGTTCAGCTTTTGATGCATTGCTATTTATTATATACATTAAACATATGAATATACTCTGTAAATGATACGTCAATATTCACAGAAGCAGAATTAGATGAACAGCGTCAGGAAAATTTATCACTGGATACAGTGTATGCAAGCACAGGGTCGAATATGGACAAATTAAAGGAAAGCTATGCGAATGGAACTGAATATGAGTAGCAATATAACTTTTTAAATAAACTATGAAAGAGAAATAGAAAAACAATAAAATATGTGGGATTTTTTATACTCATATTTAGAATTCAAAGAACACATTAAACATATTGGTAATGAAAACCGGGAAAATTTATTTCTTTTTAAATAAATTATCACCACTACCCTGTTAAACAAAGCCGTAGTAGTGTGAAGAATTATAAAAAAATACACAAAAACAGAGTTTTGGAACAATTTTAATTCTATTTGAAATTTCTGAAGTTTTGTCAACAAAAATATTTATTACAAAATACATCATTAAAAAGTGAGTTGCATTCCGACAATAATGACTCATTAAGATGCACTAACCTGGCATCAGTTGTGTTATTGCCACCGCCATTGTCAATTTCGAAATCTTTACACACGCCGATGTAGCAGCAATTTTCAGTATTCGCATTCCCGGTATAAAAGGTAATTAATTTGTTCCATAATTGTGATCTATGTAGTCAGTCACGAAATGTTTCTTTCTAACAATTGATAACATTCACAAAAGCAGATCTTTATTCAGTTTCTACATTTAAAATTGCACTGCATTTTCGTCTTTTTTTTCGAGTTTCATAGCTTTCGCACTTCCCAAAATCTGGTTCTTCATGTCTTAATTTCAAATGCTACCTGATCTCTAACCTAAACCCAGTTGTATGTGCCGTATAGCATTTTCTTAATTTAGATTTGTTAATCTACCGTTGGTTCTACATAAACACTGTTCCTGAGGTTAAAAAAGAGAATAAGAGTTTCATATATCGCGTAAAATCCAGTTGGCCTTGTTATACTTTTCTCATATTTACTGTATTTTTATTGTATTCAAAATTCCACACTTTGTTTCTTGTACGATCGTTCGGTTATAGAAAAATTAGGGTTTTACTAAATATCGATGCCAATTGCGAATGGCTACTTTGACTTTTGTCATTTAATTTTGGCCTCGCTACCTGGAATAGACAAATGACGAAATTGATTAGCCTCAGCTTAAACCTGGATTTGCATTCGCCTTTCACTTACCCACATATTTGATTTCATCGAAAGCTTTACGGGCCTTCTTCAACTCCTCATTCATGGTCAGCAAATCTTTGACACGGGCGTACTTTCTGGGATCTTTACGCACTAAGAATATGATGTCCTCCACTTGAACACGACCCGTGCGTCCTATTTCCATAGCGCGATGTGTCATTTCGGTGATGAACTCGATTACCAGATCCTCTAAGAGATCAACACTTTCTGTGTAAGGATTCTTATCGTCACCAAAGCCATACATCATGCAGCGTAACTCTTTGCTGAACAGGCGCTTCCTTCCTGCTGTGGTCGGTACAAACTGTTCCTCTCCCTCGTCCTCATCGAACTGAAATGATAAGATTAGGTCCCTTGATTGGGCATACTGTAAAGAATATAGCAAAACTCACATCGGGATTTTCGAAGGGCTCTTCATTATTCGTAGCCATTTGCTCAACCGAGTAATTATTCTGTTATTCGTCTTTTGTTATGTTTAGTAAACAACAGCAAGGTTGTAGATGAATCTGCCTGCCCGCAGTATTAAAAAAAACAGGGTGGTTCAGCGCAATTTTTCTCGCAGATGTTTTTGCCTACGTAATATCCTGCTTACTTATTTTTAGTCTAGGAAAGATGTTTTTGATGAAAAAATTATAAAAAAAAATTAGTTCAGTCCTGCCTGAAACGGGTTTATTTAAAATTACATTGTTTGCAAATAATTAAATATAATTAATGTTTGTATAATAACTAATTATAATCTACAAACGACAACACGTAAAATAAAAACGTTAGCGGCAGCCCTTATTTGCCGAGTTGCGGGCCGAAACGTTTAAAAATGGGACCGAATGAGTCATACACAATCCTCCAAGTGTGGGTACTCAGGGTTTCAAATGCACTATTTTATGTTCAATTAGAGCAACTTTATTCACAAAGTTAACAAACATATTTTAAGACTCGCATCAAAAGATTACTTAACTTCTTTGGTCAGTATGGCAACAAATTCCTAAAACAATTAAACTTTTTTTTAATGTTGCAGTATTGTGATGAATTGCCCATCATTGATTTGGAAATTACACGGTCTACACGATTACACGCGCGTTTTGAAAATAAACGTCAGAGCCAAGTTCTTCAATTTTAGCTGGTTGGGGCTTAACCCAAAATGCTTAATGTTTTAATTAATGATGTATTGCAAAACAAACAAATACATAATCAAACATTTTAAATTAAGAAACTAATTAATAATTAACGTTTTTAATTTTTTTTTTTCAAAGCATGTGTTTTCTAATTTTTAGTCTGTTGTGCTAAACTAGATTTAAGCCTGAAAAACAAACTTTTGTTGTGTTTTTACCCTTTCCAGTATTTTTTACGTGTTTATTGGTTTATTAATACAATTCTAGAGTAAATCTGTAATAAATCTATTCTAAATTATTGTAAATAAAACCTTATATTTATTGCAAAACAATTTTATAATATAATATATATGAAAAATAACAAAATGTATTTATGATATAAACATAACATACAACAATAAAATTTAACAATTCATTTGCATTCTGAAAGCTCTGGCAGAACAAATTTAATCAGAGAAATCTTTAAAAACCGCGAAACTATCCACATCACATAAGTCTGGGCATCTTATTAATTTCACTTGGAAAGTTTAAGACTTTCAAAAATTCAATTCAAAAATAATTCTTCTGTCTACACCAATTACAAGCAAATCATGCAGACGGCAAACCATTTCCATAAATTTTCTGTCGAATGGTAAAGGCAATTTTATTTAAATATACAACATAATCTGCTTTCTGTTGTGATTACATCCTCTCGTTCTAAGTTGCTCTACAATGGCGATATTTCGTGTACAGATAAAGGCAAAACATCAAATCTCAACTGTCCTCAATATAGGTAATATTTTCCTAAGTAATAATTATTAAGTCATCAATTTTAATGGATATTAAAAAAACGTATACTTTTTGTGGCACAAACTGCAATAGTCTTCCCGAAACAAATTTGTGTGAAAATTTTTGAGCCGAAAATTTGCTTATCATCACAAATATGAATTTTTATGGAAATAGAAAATTTCGCTTGAGGTGAGGTCTAATATAGAATATGATAAGATGGTATGGCGATATAAAATTTGCTAAATTTTTTACTTCTAAATTTAGTAAATTTGGAAACGAATTTTTCCATTGTTGCTTTTATTTTTTATTCATCAAGTCGAAAATTTATTTTATTGCGTTTTTTAATTTACTACTTGACATTTACTGCAATTGTTTAATCTAATTAGATGTAAAATACATCAAATGTCTAAATTTCTGATTCGAGTAATAGCGGAAAATGAATCCAATGTTTACCTCAGACAACCCTGTACTAGAAACAATATCAAATTTTCCACTTGCGCATTCCGTTTGAGGTCAATACTGCGAGAACGGAATATCAATGACAAATTTGCACCAGTGAAATTCCGCTTGATTTTTGTTTGGTAGAAAAAAGTTCTGTTTGAATCCTATACCAGCTTCTTTGGTGAAAAAGGTTTTGGCAAGATCGAAAGACTAACAAAAATAGCTAAACTTCCACATCTTTCTCGCAGGAAGTTCAAAACCTTTTTACCTCTGTTAAACTTTGCACCATTTTTAAATAGTTTTGAGGTGTGGTAATACTTTTGATTTTTGGTGCTACCAGTAAATTCTCACATGTTGAAATGCAGCTGTAATTTGACTGTTACTAATTTGGTGGTGGTAATGTTTTTCATTTTTTGCTCACCAAATCGAAACGAATAGGTTTGTAGCTGAAATTTTTTTCGTAAATAAATACCTGTCAAAATAAAGAAAGTCCTGCCGATATATCAAAATGTTAAGGAATATAACATACTAACAGATTGGTCCAGTAGATTTAACCTTATTTGCAAATAATTTGGTTAAATTTTCTAATTGCTATTTTTCCAAACTAGCATTACATTAGCCAACAAAGTTTTGGACTGGAGCAGCCAAATATCTTAATTGGTGCACTGCATTCGAATCTATAATTGGTTTTTCTTTATCACGTCAGGTTTTCGACATACTAGAAAAATGTTTTTATTAATTTTTTACATAAAAAGTTATTAGTTTAAAATCAAAAGTGAATGGCGTTATTTGCACGTTGTTTGTATTTTGCTGGCTTGGTTTAACATATTAGAGTCCAGCAATAGTCTCTCAGCATGCTTTTGTCCAAAAATCCTTAACAATTTCTTTCAATTTTCATTAAATCTTGGTGAGCACGCTCCCCTTGTTCGTCGCTCACCGCACCTATTTTTTTAAATAAGCCATTAACATCAGTATAGCATAGAATAGAATGTTTCTTTTCAAAATATGCAGCCAATTACAAGCTTCTATCTCTGTAGATTGTTACTTTTGTCCCAACTGCAAGATGTTTCTACTGCTGCATGCATGAAGTTAGTAATTCTGCGTCTTGCTTCGTTAAATGTAAATCCCGAATTAGATCATTAAGCTCAACTTGAGTCACCAAATGACGATCATCACCAGTCTGATATAAACTACCACTGCTAGTGAAAGATGTTTCGGACTCACTGCTCACAGCAATGGGAATAGCTGGTAATGGATCATTTGGTGGTTTGATTGGTCTGGTTTGGAAACCGATGGGACTTTCGCGTAAGTAATATTTTTTCGATTTTTCGTATTGAATCCAGCTACATTTGTTCTCCAAATTATTGGAATTAAAAAATCGAAATAGATCTTGCCATTTGCCCACTTATATAAAACAGTTCTGCAACTTTTGAAAAACATTGTCGTCGTCCACGGTTTATTCAAGTTTCTGACAGCAAAAAAAAAAAAAAAAAAAAAAAAATAATAATAATAATAATAATGTAAATATGCATATTTTAATGATTAAAATAATGATTAAAAATTGAATAAGATGTGATAGCAAAATTGTTTTGCCAGATTTGAATTCAGCGCACCCAGATTAGTTAAAAAACATGCTTCATTTCTGCAGTCAATTTTTTTCAAAATTTATAAACCAATGTTATTAAAGAATTTTTGTAGATTTAATTGTTCAAATTTTGCACTAAGTAACAAGATAGTTACTTGCTAAAATAAGAATATCAAATAGATGCCACAATCATTGGTGGTTGCTTAAGTTTTTGGACAAAGATAAATTCCAACATGGAAAAAGTGATATTTCCAATGTGTCTGCACATACATTAAAATCAAAATGTATTTGTCCTCGAATGACACTAAGTTTATGTCTTTACTACATTATTCCAATTTTCACGAAAATTGAAAATTAGTAATTAACGTTTTTTTATGATTTGCGCTTATGAATCGAGATTTTTCCTTTATTTAGACAAATTTTGACGATTTTTATAATACTGCGAATTGGCGGCTACACTCTGGCTGGTTGATTTCGAACTGGTGGCAACACATACATACATTGGTTAAAAGAAATATAAAATTATTTTGCAACTCTGCCCCAGTCTCTGTTTGGCTGCGTTTGATTTCTGTTCGTAAAGTGTTTTGTGCGGATACACGGAAAGTTGCTTCTTTATAAATGAAGTGATTTTTTTTCAGAGAAATAAAGAAAAAGAAAACTAATTGGGAAACCAAAAAAGTTGCAGGATCGACAAAATATCATCTGTATGTTTTGTTTTTAGCAAGGGAATAGCGAAAATGTGCGTAAGAACGTGCTTTAGAAGTAAAAATAACATCAAAATCTGATTAGAAAAGAAAATATTGTACAGAGGCGAAACAAGTGAAATTTGGTGTATTGATTTTTACAACATTTCGTCAGATGTGTGAAAATTCAATTTCTCCCTCTCGCTATCAGACCTCACGAAGTAACATAAAAAGAGCCATAAACAACGGAAGAGGTGCAGCAAAAAGATAACAATTGTATACGCGTTTGAAGACAGACATGATATTTAAAGCGTTTTAACCAAGGAAACGAAACGAAAATTTGTGATACATATTCGAAGCGGTGTTGAAAAAGAGAAATTAATAACTTTGTGTTAACTGAAACTAAATATCCGAAAAAAAGTTTTACTTATTTAATTACCCGTCATACGTCATTCGCCCGTTTTGTCTTGCAATTTCTTCTCTCATTTTTTTTATTTGCTCGAATCTCATTGCGCCGCTGTTGCGAGAAATAGTGAGACGTCAATATTGTCATAACGTTTACTTTGTTTGGGTTCGAACTTGACTAAGCCTATAACAAAAAAATAGAAAAGGAAATCAAAAACTGGAATTTATTTGCTGGCAATTGTAGTTACAATATTTACGTATTTCTAGGAATATCTCGACTCCATTTGAATTACTATTCCTGTGAGTGAAAGAGGGAGTGAGGGGGAACACCCAGAAATATATTCCCTAATTCCGTTGAGGGGCTGTTTACTCACTGGAATCCACGAACAGGCTATAGGGTGGGCCTACGACAGCACGGTTGCCCGTTTATACGCAAATATCCTTCCTCCTCTTCGGATAGATACAGCGAATTTATAAAAAAAACAACAACTAACGAACCAACGAAAAAACTGAAAGTTAATAAGAACGTTGTTGTGTGCGTGATGCGTGTCTATTTGACATTAGAAGTGCATCGGAATTTTAGCAAAACGTAAACACACATTCGGGTGGTATTCGGAGCCGTAAACGAGGAATTGTTGCTCCACCATCTATTGGGAAACGGTAGAGCAACAGAAGCGGCAGTATTGGATATCTCTGCTGACTGCCAACCAACCAGCCACCCAGTCGGTATTCATAACTGTGAAAAGTGAAATTGAAAAAGAGTGGAAGACAACAACAAAAACAGGAAAAATATATTGGCCTTCGCAAGGCCAAACAGCATAACACAACGCAATACACAACTACGAAAATATTCCATTATTATTTTGCTTTTGCACGACTGCAACCGATTCAGGGTTATAGCGACGATGGCGGAACCTGACTCAAGGCCACTGCATACAAATCATCGTCGCAACTCCATCTCCTACTCCACTAGCTTATCGAAAAAGCCAACAACATTTATTCATCTACTCTGCTTTACTGTGATATTTTCTAATTTTATTGCTCCCAGCATTCAGGTAAGTGTATGCATAAATACGTATGTATATATGTACGATTATTACCATAAATACAAATACAAACTTACAAAATGGTATCCATGTATTGTCATTTATCGTTTTGTTAATTGATTTTCCACATTATTGTGGTAATTATTTTACGAAGGATTTCTGTTTGCCATAATTTCTTTTCACCCATTGTTGTCCTCATAATATAGGGGTTGCTGGAAAGTTATTGGCAATGTGGATGAATGTGAGCCTTTTGTTGTGAGAATGCTTTTGTACAATACAATACAGTTGATAAAAGACTAAGAAGTTGTCGTCAAGGGAAGAGTCGAGTAGTTTACATGCTGTGTATGTGTGCGTTACTATAAATCGTATTTTTTAACTACAGTGAAGAAAGCACGCAGTATACTTATATGCATGAAAGTGAAATATGCTGGTGTCTGACATCCGCATCTGTATTCAAATGCTATTTCAAACTTATTTGAGAGATTCTTTTCAATTGTGCAACCAGATTGGCTCTGTTGAACATATTAATGGAATTGTCAACAAAAATGTGTGCCATAAAATTTTTTCAGTCTACTGATTGATCGCGATTTTGCCGGCGGGAATGATAACTGCATGACAATCAAACACACTAAAACTTGCAAAACGGCCAAATATTTTGCCAGATGTTTACTGGGGATTGAAATAGGAGTCTACTGGCGACAGTTTTTTAAATAGATCTGCAAAATCGTGAAACACGCTCGCTTTGCCAATAACTTTACTCTTTAATGCGTCAAACAAATGTAGTTATTATACTTTGCCATCATGTGGAAGGATTTTTATATTATTTTTCTTCATAAATCGGAAAGTGTTTTGAATTTGTTAAATTATAGGGTAATATCAATTTCAGAAAAACGGTCATGGATGCTATAATCTCTTCACATTTTTTCCGACTTGGTTTCGTGCCAACATAGTTTTCGAAAGGGGTTGTCTACAATTACCAACCTAATTGAGTTTTCACTTAAGCCATATTTTATTTTTGCAATTCTTTAAAGATTAGCTGACAATTGTTATTTCTCTGATATTTTAAAGCACTGGGCTCATGAGGCAAATCAGCCACATACCTTATGTGGCGAAACAGCCACAAACTAGGTTATCCAGTTTTCGGTTTCAAAAATAAAGTTAAATAAAACATATACAAAGTTATAATTTCGATGACACTTTTATTTCATTATAATGCTTGGATCTTGCCATTATGTACGGAATACAATATCATTTCTATGACCGCTTCTTTCTGGCTTGGTTGCAGCTGTGGATCCCTTTGAGGTAATTTTCGACCAATTATCTAGGCGATAACTTGACAAGTGTTGGTTTTCAAATGCCTCAACGTTTGGGGATTATCAGCGTAAATACGGTAAACACGGACTTTGACGTAGCCCCATAAAAAAGTCTAACAGCGTTAAGTCGCATGATCTTGGTGGCCACATTACATTGCTATGATGCGTAACCAGCCTCTTCAAATTTCGCTAGAATCCTGCCAATTCCTCGCATAGTAGGTCGATTTTGAGGACCACAATCATCCCGTAATGTACGAAAAGTTACCACATTTGAATCACCACTTTTGTAGTAAATTTTAACAATTTTTACGTGTTGTTTGGTTATCAAGCGATCCATATTCGTAGATGGCAAAAATTTTACTAAATAAATAAATAACACTTCAGATGACAGGTATTTAACAGTTGACAGCCTTGCCAGACGGCTGTCTTAAAGCCATTAAATAGATAATCCTGTTTATGGAGTAGTAAAAAGAGATACATTATTTTTGCATGACATTAAAGGTTTTTTTTAGCATAGTTAAAATGATCCGATTTACGTAAATATGCACCGTTTTGTTCGATGACTTGCCATTTTGCAAGTTAAGACAGCTCACATTTTCATGAAGGCACCGGCGTAACGCGTAATCACTTACGGAGTTCCCATAAAAAAATTTAATCGTACGATCTTGGCAGCCAGTTGCCTCCAAACAATCGCGCCACCGCCGATCCTGATAACGTACCTGTTTACTCAAAAATGAGAGCAATGCTCGTATCATTGCTCATTTTGGGAACGAAGTTTTATCATTTCCACGTGGTGCTCGACGTGTTACCGTAACCTGTCATGGCGATTTGTATCCATAGCCTGAAAAATAAACAAACGGGAAAATTAACAAGAGATGAAACAATATAATCGCGGCTAACTGTCAAAATCTTGCCAGCTCCCATTAAAAAAGTCTAGTAATTGCTAGAACCAATTTGATGTCTTGCACCGTTTCTTATTTGATCGGCAAGAGTCGATAGTCTGTAAGTAGTTATCGTTAAAACAAATCCATCTCGTCAAATGATCTCCATCAGCTTACACAACATCCCAAACTCTAAGTTAGTAAATTTACGCATTTTTTATGGCCGCTTTGTGGATGGATACAGGCATTGGTGAATTTCTATAGAACTTGCCTTAACACCCGGCTTAGCAATGAGTGAGTTTTAAACAAAAGTAGGCAGCAATAAAAAATAGCAGCAGTACTTTACGAAAAACCGAACTGTAAAACCGAACCGCTGAGAGAGCTCAAGGACATATCAAAAAAGTGCATATTAGAACTGCTTCGAGGATTGAAAAAAAAAAAAACGCTGGCACAAGTTTATTACCTATATATTTGAGGGGGACTACTTTGAAGGAGATAAAATAGAAATTGATGAATAAATAAATATTATTTGAGAAAAATGAAAATTCACCTTTTTTTTTGTTCACACCTCGTATAAGCAACCAAGTGTTACGAAACTTGTTACAATACTAGTACTTTATTTAGTTGAGTTCAAGGTTTTTATAAAAGAAAACTTCAGATTTCGATTTTGAATCAGCCGTATGCAAAAATTTTTATTCTATGTAAAACATCAGCGTTATAATATAATGTTCACAGAAATATTTATCGAGATGTTGCTGCTACTAATGACCAGAAAGAAGAGAGCTAACCGACCAATATTTTATTCTCAAGAATCTGCACTTTGTTTGCTTTGAGTGTTTATTGATTTGTTTTGAAATATTGGAAAATATTAAAAATATTACCGCTTCTCAAATACACCTATGTCTCAATTTCCTTGCATTCAATTCTGTTTATAATGTTTCAAATTTTAAGCCAAAATGACTTGAAAATAGATAAGAAATGCAAGGAGCGATGAGGAATAGGTGTATAGTATATAGATCGGTCAATAGCATAAACAATTGAGTGCACGCTGCTGAGTGAAAACATTGTGCAGTAAATGCATCATGAATATTGTCACTCAAAAGTGTTCACTCAATAAATGCATAGAAATGCATATGTATCAAATCAAAGTTTGTACGCTATATGCAAACGTAATTTTGCAAACGTAAGTTTGTACGTACAACGTAATTTGGAAATACATAAAACAAAATATAAATAACAACAATGAATAAATATAAGTAAAGGTTAACAATTGGGTGAGCAATTGAAGAATTTCTTCAATTTGTTTCTGAAATTGAAGAATTTCTCACCACAACTTAATATACAAATACAAATTAAGTTTTTCAAATCTCTTCGAATATTTCCAAACATTTTCCATAAATTTCTTGCAATTTGGAAATTAACAATTGCTTGTAAATTCAATTAAATAAAGCAGAGGCAGAACAGTAATTAAATTATAGACAGCTGCTATGACTTTCTTAATTTCTTAATATTTTTCTTTGTCAATTCTAAACAGCATTTGAAGTTAATAATGAAGCCAATAAATATTCAAACTCTTTAATGAAGCTGCTAACCTATCGAAATAGACTTTATCCATTATCCAAAATCAGTACATGTGGCCGACCGTGTTGTGATTGTTAGTTAATGATGACAGACGAGGCACTTCTGTGGATAGCGCCAGTTATTGTGCTTCCTTAGCTGATCTATCAGCAAAGCATTCCCATCGATACCTATTCAAAGCGTTAACATCTCATTATTTCATGTTTCATTCGAAGGGAATTTGAATTTGTTATATTGAATTGCGTTTATGGCGCTGAGACTTTTTTTGTTTAAAATCGAAATTCAAAAAAAAAGCAGATGTTTATTGGCTGCTAGGCTTGGGAAATCTCATTTAGTTTATTCGCACAGCAAAAACGTAAAGTGGTGGCTTCATTGGAGAACATCCAACATATTGAAAAAATAAATTAAAAATTACGAAAAGTAAATTGGTTTTCTGTACCTAAAGAATTTACGCATTGCCGCTTAGGTAAAATTTCCTTGCAAAATATGGTGCTGTCCGGTGGAAAAATTTTGCTTCTCATTCTACGGCCATTTTTTTTTTACTCTTTTACAAAACGGCGGATGATTGTAATCCGAATAGTGATCCCACGACCCTCGTATATTTCCCCTTTTATTGTTCATATTTATCATTCTTCAATAACTCTGACCAATGCCGCAAACGTTCGCAGAATTTCCATTTTGTTAATATCGCATGATTTGTGTATTATTGAGTGCGAAAATAAAAGCAAACCTCAGGAGTGTAATAAATTTTAACATTATAAGCGTAATTGGACGAGAGTTCATAATAAATTCGATACGAAACTACTTCCATAGCTACTTACTGATGATACGAATCCAATTTCATTTCAGCGGAGTGATAGAGCTTTAGAAATGAATCATCCAATTGTGGAAAGCATTATTATAAGTTACAAATCGAATAAATGTAAATGCTTTTCCAAAGAATTTCTACTAACAATGATTCCATTTCAAATCTGGAAAGCAAAAAAGAGTAATCGATTTAGCCTTGATCATAGGCAAGCATCTACGACAAAGATTATAATTTTATTGCAAGTGCTGGACTCTACAACGTCACCAACTGCTGTTAACTAGAATTGGTAGTAACGATTAATAAACAAACTACAAGTTGTTGGCCTACTTTACTTTCAGTCTGTACAGTCGACATGGATAAGTGTAAACACTTAATCTGTCTGTAAGAACTGCGGCAATCAAAACTGGTTATTTTTAACGGTTTATTGTTATGAGGTCTTAATTTGAAAACGTAATAGGGTGTGATATTCCCCATAAATGAGAAAATCAAAAGTTGTATTAGTGTATGATGTATTCCAAGGAGAATACTAATATTTCATTTGAATTACTTACATAAATAAGGTGTGATGAGAGTGTATACGAGGTGTGTTCAAAAAATAAGGTGAGTTTTTAAATTTCACGATTTAGATTATTATTATTTTTTATGTTGGTACACTCGTCTCGAAGATATGTTGCCGGTTTTATCCATATAGGATGTTTAGTTTGTTTGTGAGAGGCATAAATAAGGCAAGTGTTTTGCGTGTTCGGCAATTTTCTGCTATCGAAAAAAATGGATCAAAGAAGTTGCGTCAAATTTTGTGTAAAAAATGCTCAAAAACACTTGAAATGTTGACAGTGACATACGGTGAGAGTACTCAGAGTCAAAAGAATGGTTACAAGTCGTACCAGCTTTTCACAGAAGGTCGAGAAGATGTGAATAACGACGCTTGCTTTAGACGCCCCAGCACATCAACAACCGATGAAAATGTTCAGAAAATGAAGAAAATTGTTTGGAGAATTGCCGAATCACAATTAGAGAAGTTGCTGAGGATGTCGGCATATTGGTTGATTCATGCCATGCAATCTTTGCGGAAATTTTGGGCATGAAACGTGTGGCAGCGAAGTTCCTTCCAAAATTGCTGAATTTTGACCAAAAACTACATCGCATGAGCATTGCTCAGGAATTGTTGAATGACGTCAACGATGATCCAGATTTGCTGAAAGGTGTCGTAACTGGTGATGAATTATTGGTATATGGTTATCGTCAATGTGGAAGAGTACAGGAGAGCCAAGATAAAAAAAACAGGCCAAGTTCGATCAAATGTCAAGGTTTTGCTCACTGTTTTCTTCGATCACTATGGCGTAGTGCATCAAAAGTTCTTACCACAAGGTCGTACGGCAAATAAGGATTATTACCTTGAAGTTATGCGCCATTTGCATGAAACAATATGAAAAAAAATGTCCGGAATTGTGGAAAAAAATGCATGGCTTTTGCATCATGATAATGCACCTGCTCACTCATCTTTGCTTGTGAGCGATTATTTGGCCAAAAACAACACCGTTATCGAGCCTCAGACACCGTATACACCAGATTTGGCCCCCTGCGACTTTTTTCTGCTCCCAAGGTTGAAGAGACTCATGAAAGGGCGGCGTTTAGCGACGGTTGAGGAGATAAAAACCGAATCGCTAAGAGAGCTTAAGGACATAAAAAGGGCATATCAGAACTGCTTCAAGGATTGGAAAAAACGCTGGCACAAATGTATTATATCCGAAATTGAAATTGATGTATAAATAACCATTTTTGAAAAAAATGAAAATTCACCTTTTTTTGAGCACACCTCGTATGTGGAGAGTAGGAGAAGCATTTACTAGAATCGTCGATTACTCGAATACTGGAAGTGTTCGTCAGACAAAGCGACATGACCACCGCTTAAATAATAATAGGTGACGATTTCGATTGAACCCGAATCGCTAGAATAGCTAGAAAGTAATTCCCGTTTTTGCTCAAAGTGGGTTTCAAACTTCCTGTTCTAGTAATTTTAATTTACAATATAGGTGACATTTTTCTTCAATGACTTCGTTCAGGAAACTTTTTGGTACCGGAGGGAAGAATGATTAACCCTTGTTAACAAAGTACTACAAAATATTGCAACAACCTGATTTTTTGGATTATCATCTGTGTTGAAAAAGTTTTCATTCAAAAAATTATGCAAACTCCGGAATAAATAAAAATTCAAAGTTGACTGTGAAGTGAATGTGCCGAGTCTGCAAAAATGTGATAAGGCCTACCATTGTCGTGGAGGAAATCATATCTTTGCGATTTACCAATTCAAACCCTTTTTCTTTCAATGTTTCTCGAAGTTTATTCGAAAGTTGACAATAGATCCTAGAATTTTTGGTCTTTTTCCTAGGAAGCAGGTCAAAATGAACCACCTGACAACATGACTTTTTTAATGAAGTTAGAGAGCTTTCGTGCACTATGATCTTTTCGGTTCACATTGTTATAGGCAATCTATTTTTCATCCCCATTGACAACGCGTTTCTAAAAGAATAATTTTATTTGTGCTTAATCAATAAATCGCAAATGTTTATTCACTTTGTTAAGTAGATTTTCTTCAGCCTTCTCAAAACTCAAATATAGAGTTTCTTCACGAGTCCAATGGAATTTCGCGAACTAATTTTGCACTTGCGTTCTGTTAAGGCATCCAAATCGTATACGTCACATATATACCTGTTTGTTTCCGTGGCTTTTTCCCAAATGGCAAATTAATGCAAAAATGTTTCTTTTGCGTCTCCATATTTACAAAGCGATTTAAAAGTAAATTGGACACTGTAGATGTGGAGACATTTTAAAATTAAAACTTGAAATATCAGTTTTGTAACGATATAGCATACAATTTAATTAGCTAAGCTAAAGAATTCCAAAAATAACAAAAGCAATATCTGTTTGAAAAAAGGAAATTACATTTTTGCAAACCAATAAATCATATTTACTAAATATAATCAAATTCTGGAGAAAATTGTGCTTTATCGGCATTGCATAAATCCCAACTATGTGAAAACATGAACCGATATATGCCGCATTTTTAGGCTATCCACGCCTCCCTGCTGACGAGTTTGCAGGCATCTCTAGTTTGCTGGGAAAACAGCAACAGAATGACGTTTATTACCACATCATTTTGTTAAAATTATTGAAAGGAAGGCAAATAAGAGTTTACAAAGCTGCATGGATGTGCAGACTTATGGAAATAAATTGATTCAGAAAGTGATTCTAAGCCGATCTGCATACGAGATATTTTATTGAGTCTTTCTCTGAAATTTTTGGTGTTACACGTAGCAGTAATAAATTTATTTGCTCTATACCACATGTGTTGAACAGAAGGTCAACTTTGTGGAGTGTTTCAACAAAAGTATTTTTATCCGAGAAAGCAAATAACTTTTGCAGTAGTCATCTGATAAGACGTCAAATTGAACATGTCTAAATTACAACAGTGCAAATGGCTCCATAAAGTTTTAGCAGTGAGAGAATGAAATAAATAAGGTTTCATCTCGGCATTTCTAAAAAATGCCACAATTCTTACTACTTGCGAAATATATGCCGCAAGTGAATGAGTTATCGTACTCTCTCAGTAAAAAGATCAATACTTGGAAGCTAAAAATAGAATTATCTACAAGCAGTCTCTTATCGTACATGCAGGAAGCTGAGCATATTCGACATCTTAAGAAATTTTTCTTCAGCGGGTTGTAAACAAAATTTATTTAAAATATGTGTAATTACTTACATTCTTTTGAAATGACTACGATTATTAATGACATTTGAATATTTTATGCACAGCTTGACATTAACACAACAACACAATAATAGCAAAACAATTTATAGCACAATAATTAAATAAATACTTGAAGAATAAAACAGAAATATTGCAATTTCAAATAAAAGTTTTCGAACTTTAAAACTCACATAACCTATTATGCATATACAGGGTGGGCCATATGAGTGTTGGCGGTTTAATTCTTCAATTTCTCGGTAACGCGCGGCGCGGGGTGGCGGGGGGATATGTTGTTCGCTGCGCCGCTGTCTGGAAATTTAGTCGACATGGAGCCGTACACGGGAGTGCAGCGTGCATTTTGTGTCCGAGCGTATTACGAAAACAATAAATCAGTGATTACTGCACGACGTTTGTATCGGCATTTTTCACCTTAATGGCCATGTGAACAAGCAAAATTGTCGGTTCTGTTCCGAGACTAATCCCCGACGCTTGCATGAACGTCCACTTCACAGCCCTAAGCTTGTCGTGTGGGCTGGGATAACGTCAACCGGTTTTATTGGACCATACTATTTTGAGGACGAAAGAGGGCATACGATGACGGTTAGAGCGAACAATTATTGCAACATGCTAGCAGACTTTTTGGTGCCAGCTTTGCAAGAACTTCAAGGCAATACCTCGAGGATGTGGTTTCAACAGGATGGCGCCACATGTCATACGGCTAGGGTATCCATAGAGCTGCTGAAAAATGTTTTTCCTGGAAAACTCATTTGGAAAAGGAGGGATATTGAGTGGCAGCCACGTAGCCCCGATCTCTCTCCATGCGATTATTTTCTATGGGGCTACCTCAAATCGGTAGTCTACGAGAATAATCCGACCAATTTAGAGCAGTTGAAGAGGAACATTATTCAGGAAAGTAACAAAATACCGAGAACAACTTTTCAACTTTCAAAATTTGCGACTTCGTTTCCAAGAGTGTCAAGCAGCCGAGGGAAGCCATTTGGACAACATTATTTTTAAGTCTTAAAAATTCACATGCTTCTACTTTTTAAAAATACAAATATATTTTTTTATGTTTCGTAGTTTTTTTTTTTAATTGAATATTTAAACCGCCAACACCCTTATGGCCCACCCTGTATTACAAAAGAGTGAATCCTGAATTATTATTTCGATTACTACCATAATTAGGGAAAATGTTGGCAAATATATGCCCAGATGGAATTTATTTTGTACCTTATGGATATTAATAAAATGTTTGCGAAAGAAATTGAAATAAACCTATTTTTCGTTTAATGTATATTTTTTACAACCCATTATGGCCATGTCAAAAAATAGGTAATTTTTATGGGGAATTTTGAGATTTTATGGTTGTGTTGGTAGTAAGAATATGGTTTATAATGGATATGTTGATGAGATTAATTCGTTTTTTGCTGGTAATTTAGAAACCAATACAACCAATTTTGAATTTGAATCATTGCATGACGTTGCTGATTTGATAGCGTTTAGATGTGTCAGTGCTGATGAAGTCACTATAGATTTGAATAAAATTAAATATAAATCGGTAGCTGTCGAGGGTATAATTTTTAAAATTAATTTTTCTCTATAAATATGTGAAATTATTACACAATTAATGAGTTCGATTTTGACAACGTCTGTATTTCCGCAAGCTCGAATAACTGCCCGCGTTATTCCTACACAGAATTGTAAGTAGCCCTGACGTACTGCGGTCAATTTCAATTCTCCCTGTTTTCTATAGGGTTTCTGAGCATTTAGGGCACATCTGGGAGTAAAATTATTGAGAATCTGTACGCTTTTCGACGAGGTTATGATACAACGAGTTTACTTTTGTCTCCAACAGATCTTTGGATGTGAGTAAGGCTTTCAACTTCATATGTAAGTTCAATTATTATAAGCTCGGCTTCCAAACTTATGTTGTCTTACTTGTGCGACAGATTTCAGTTTGTTAACTTGAATGGAAGAAATTCGAATCTCGTAGCTTTATTTCTCATTTTTTTACTATATATTAATGATCTAACGAATTATTTAGATAATGACCTTTGTTCTGCGTTACTATTTGCTGATGACATTTTATTTCGCTTTAGCAGTAATCGATATTTTTCCGATGCATTGGAGAATAAAATAAATTATTGTCTCGACAGTGTGCAATTGACTGTTCATAACTTATTAGTGATTAACCCCTTAAGACCAAGGCACTTTTATTTGGCTGTCCAAGTGGTAACGCAGGGAACAACATATATTTGGGGCGCACGAGGTATGAATGTATGACAGTTATAAATGCTTAAGTATTATGATCGACGACAGGCTTAATTTTGACTACTACGTAGGCTCTATTCAACCAATATCGGGAACAACAATATCAATGAATGCTTCGAAATTGATGTTGGGAATAAATGCAGTTGTAAGATTTATTTATTATATATTTCTACATATGTGAAAATAGTATTATGTTGCTCTTTTAATAATTTTGTTAATTATCGCAATTATTTGACTTTTTATTAGGTCGTCAAAAGTGGAATATACTTATGGGTTGTTTCAGTTTTCACGTTCGACAAGAAATGTGCAAATGATTACACCTACAATAAACAGAGAAGTTTTTCCTTATTAGGGTTGCTCGATATTAGAACCAATTGCCTAATGATTCTAGAGTGCCCTCTTATTCTAACAGTGTTTTTCGCCCAAGAATATTTTTGCACATTCTCCTTCAATGGAAATTTAAGCACTGCATGACTTCGTATACCGTTGTTACTGATTAGGATCGATATAACTTTCATTTCATTTAGTTTAACAGTATTTTTCTTTTTTGTAATTACGACTGAAAAGCCAATGTTGATGATAAAAATATTATACTCGTACATACAGGGTGTCCGTCGGGAAGGTATACTACTTTGTTTTGCTGCCATTTTGGTAAACATATATACCAAATATGAACGGTATATCTGGCAGTCGTGAAGTAGAGACGCGGCAAATTTATTATGGAAAAATATTCGATAAACCAACGTGTTTTAATCGTTAAACTATTTTATCAAAATCAATCATCGATTACTGTGACGATGAGAAAGTTACGTGAAATTTTTCGGAGAAACAACGTGCCAACAAGACGCACTATTTATGGTGTAGTGAATGATTTCGAAGAAAGAGGGTCTGTAGCTGATAGGGCCAAGCATGGACCACAACGTACCGCAAGATCGGCTGAAAACATTACTGCTCCTCAAGAAAGTGTTCAAAACAATCCATCAACCTTAATTCTACGCCGTGCTCAGGAGCTTGGCCACAATTTTACACAAGGATTTGCATTTGTTTCTATTTTAGATTTAGTTTCAACAAGAGCTTCTTCCATTTACGCCGCCGTACATATGTATGCCAATAGGATGTTACAGCTTGCTCATGACAATCTCGATTTTCCTGAAAAATCATAATGAGTAACGAGGCACATTTTCATTTCAATGGATATGTGAATAAACAGAATAGTCGGTTCTGGGCAATGGAAAACCCTAAAATTTTTCTTCGGTCAACTTTCCATCCATTATAAGTGACAGTCTGGTGTGCAATTTGGTCAGGAGGAATCACTGGACCTTACTTCTTTGAAACTGAGAACGGCGTAACGGTAACTGTCAATGGGGAGCGATATCGTGATATGATTGAAAACTTTTTAACGCCACAACTGCATGCTTTGGGCTTAATTAACATGTGGTATCAACAAGCGAGGATTACAATGGAATTACTGCGAGACCTCTTTCCACAACAAGTTATTTCAAGAAATGGTGATGTTGATTGGCCCCCACGACCGTCTGATTTGACTGCTCCGGACTTCTTTTTGTGGGGATATCCGAAAAGCAAAGTTTATGCAAACCAGAAACGCTTGAGCAAATTAAGCAAAACATTCATGATGAAATTAATGAAGTACAGCGTGAAATGTGTGAGAATGTAAAGAAAAATGAGCTCGCGTTTGTGAGGCTAACAGAGGCGGAAATTTATCTGATATTGTATTCCATACATAATTCCCGACATTAAATAAAACATTTATCAATATAAGATCTATTCTCTTTCATTCAATCAAAAATTACAAACAAATAAAGTAGTATACATTCCCGACGGACACCCTGTACATTAGATTAGATTAAGGATCATCATAAATACTCAGGAATGTATTGCTGTGTAATATGCATTTTTGGTCTTAAAGGCTTAGTGTTACTGTTTCTTGGATAAATAAGTAAATAAATAAATAAATAGACAAATAAGTAAATAAATAAAATATTGCCCCATGTCGCAATATTGCAATATATTTACGTCGTAATAGCGATCCATAAATTGAGGAGAGATGAGATGAGATTGAATACAAATTCCATTTAAACTCAAGATGTAGATGTATAACATGAAATAAAACTGTAAGTCTACGTATAGTGCGATACTTCTGAATGTGTTTAAATTGTGGTTCATTATTATTTTTATTTGCTGCGGCATTATAGCTGAAACACGGAGCTATCATGAATATGTCCGCAGGTTCGGGCCCCGATATAACAACTTATCATTTCGAGTAATCGAGTAATCGCGCTTGAAGTTCAGAATCTTCCGTAAATTTTATGTTCTGTTGAATCCCATTTCAAAGTAGAATGCGCGTACGCTCATTTTCAGGATGTGAGAAGCTCTCCCATATTGTTTTTTAATTGAAAATAGAAAATCAAATTGGAAAGCAAATAAAAATTGTATGAAAATTACAGATCTTATCATCAAATATTGGCGATATAGGTGGGGTAGATTGTATATAAATAAAAAAATGACTGGTACAAACCCACAAAGAAACACATGGCGTTCATCTGATGATGAAGTAGTTCTGTTGGAACTACTTTGCATATATCTTGTTTTAGCAAATTCTATCAAGTACATTTTACATCACAGTTTTTTTTATCTTTCAAATTTAAATTTTTTTCATTACTGTATTGAAAACTGAGAATTAACAACAGGCTAGGAGAACAGTCTAGGAGGACCTAGGAGAACTGTATATAATCCGTGCCGAGAGAGGGAATGAGAAGGATTGGTTATAGTTTTTTTCAATAGTGAAAGCCATTTAATTGTGAAGGGCGTTTTGGAAGTTGCTACAAAAAAGAAACCCTAAATGAATGAAAATGGTTGGTTGGTTGTAAAGAATTATACCATCGACAATAATTTATATGTTTTTTATCCCTAAATATCGTAAAAAAATCACTTGCATGTCATGAATAAAATATTTGTTTGAAAAGAAACTACAGTTTAGCGACGATGCCGAGCGTCAAGTTTTACTGAATAATATCGAATTTGTTAACGAAAATTCAAAGTCTTTTTTGCATAATCTTACTTTTAAACGGAGGATGTTCATTCTTAGGATCAGGGGCCATTAAGATTATATTAATATGTAACTGCTATTTTGGTAAAAGTCGATATTGTTGACATATTGCGAGTCGAGAGATTTCGCAAGTCGTAAAGCAGTCGCCAATGTCACAACAGCATATTTAATGAAAATAAAGCGCGGGTTGCCTCAATGCTTCACAAACATCTGAGATCGTCTAATGCCTTCAAATGTAAACAAAATATAAGCATTTTAATTGCAATCATATTTGTTCATGTTGCCTTATTATTCTACACAAGATGCAAGTGAATAATGATGAGGGGAAAAGAAAATCAATAAAATATCTAATTATATCTCATTATTGGCACACGTATATATGCATGTGCATGAGAGGCATTTCCATGTACTGCAAATGTATTTGGTCACAGCCCATTGAATCAAAAAACGTCAAAAATGAATTATAAATTGGCGTTATTCACAAATGAGAGATGAAATACTTTCTTTCTCATGTTATTTATTCTCTTAACGTGAACTGACTAATGATAAAATTTGTCAATTATTATTTTAGGATGAAAGTGAAATTATTTTTGAAGGACCTCATGTTGAATTTGGTTCCTTCGTTGAGTGAGATTCTTTAATAGCTTAGATGACACTTCATCTTGGCCTTCTAGATATTTGCGTCAGTTTGTTTCAATGCTTCGACTATGAACCCAAATTAACCTTAGTATTTAAATTCAAAGTTGCCAGTATTATTTGAAAATGTCAACAGGCTAACAACATCCATTATTTTAATAAATGACTGATGTACGCTATATACTCTTTCAAGAATGTACGTCATGTACTCTTTTTACGGAATTTAATCAAATTTGTCACACATCACACGTTTGACAATAATAATTCTGATAATGAAAACGGATAGCATAATTCCGCAACTTCTGATGCTTTTCATATAAATGATCATATATTTTACTCAGTTGCACTGAGTTCAGTCCAATTCTGTGCACGCTAAACTTTTGACATAGCAGTGAGGGTGAAAATTGTAAGCATTATCACGCTCCTTCTGGTAGCTCCAATACAAATTAGTTTACTTTTCCGAATTCAATTTTCCCTCTTCATTTTTAGTTATAAGTGCTGCAGTATCCTAGATTTTTTACCATTACGTTAATTTACAATGCTTGGTAAATGCAAAGAAAAATTAAGAAGCAACCACGCCCCCATCTGGTATCTCATTTAATCTACGAATATATATATTTGTAACCTCATCTTTCAAGCAGTAGCGCATAATTCAGTCAATTTTGAGGCACATCATGCGTTCAATAAAACTAGTTCTAAGGACGGAAATGGACTAGACTACCACATGCACTCTGGTACCTTCCATACAAATTGGCCGATTTATCGATTGTACAAGTGGTCCCAAAATTAGCCGACTTGACGTATGGATGGGTGCCAGCAGTTTGACAAAAAATTATTTTGGAGAAAAGACGCCAAGTTGTTTAATATTTTTATTTGAAGCATCAAAAGCAAACGATCTAGTAAATTTGTAAACATGGGAAAAATTGGTTACCGTTATGTAATTCAAAATTTCAATTTGAAAGGTCTCAGTCCAACCATCATTAAAGCTGAGCTATATTCTACTCTAGGCGAGTCTGCTCCTTCGTTTACGACCTCAAACTATTGGGTAGCAGAGTTTAAACGAGGCCGCACCAGCTGCCAAGAGGAACACTGTAGTGGTCGACCAGTTGAGGAGTCCACTCCAGACATGATTAAGAAAATCCATAAAATGGTATTGGGATGATCGTCGGCTGAAGGTGCGTGAGAAAGCTGAAATGATAGGCTTTTACAAAAGTGCTATACATCGTATATTCAACAAAGATTTGAAGATGAGAAAGCCGTGCGCAAGATAGTTGCTATGCTTGCTTTCAATAGAGTAGGGTCTTAAAGATGTTTCAGTAGAGAGTTTGGCAATGTTTCACCGCAATAAAGCCGAATTTTTGCGTCGATTTATAACCATGGACGAGACGTGAGTCCACCACTTCACACCTGAGACAAAGGAGCAGGCAAAGCAGTCGACTGGAACGGGAGAATCGTATCCAAAAAAGGTGAAGACGGTTCCAACTGTAGGAAAAAGGTCATGGCGTTTGTTTTTGGGATGCGCATGTGATTATTTTTATTGATTATCTTCAGAATTTAATGCAGCGTCTAGCTGATGAAATTATGGGAGAAGGCCACATTTGGCGAAAAAGAAAGTGGTGTTTCATCAAGACTGCTCACAGATCCACTATGGCGATGCCCAAAATTAATGAATTCAAATTGCGTACGCGTACTTTTTTCGCCAGATTTAGCTCCCTCGCACTATTTTTTTAATTTCTATTTCCAAACTTGACAAAAATGACTCAATGGTAAAAGATTTACCGACAATGAACAGGTGGAGTCTGCGGTTGATGGCTATTTGACTATCGAATATCGCTGTATCGATCCAAAAAGAGATTATGTTGAAAATAAAGAAAATTGTTCCCAATTTTTGTGTGTCTCCTCTGTTAGGTCTGTTAGTTTAGGAGTTAGTTAGTTTAGTTAGTTTCTCGTAATTCCTAATTCGCAGCCAGCAGTAGTTGTAAGTTTTTGTCAGTTGTATTACGGATAGCCAAACATGTTGCTTATATTTCTAGGTCCACATCCATCATTCAAATGTAGTATAATTTAACAAGCATTCGGCGTTTTGCACCACTTATACCGCATAATTTCTAAGCGAAAGATGTCAGTAAGTTATAATTTCGCTTAAATTTCTTGTGCGCAGAAAATAAGTGAATTTTATATAAAAACTTATCGGTTTACCTTGATTTTTTTTTTTGCACCTGCAATGCGTAAGTACGTTGGAGGAAGGCATGTGTAAATCAGTTCACTCGACTGATATTTCTCTACAGGTTTTAAATAAATTTCATTATTTTGAAAAGTTCTCCTTCTCCATTAATTGCAAATGGTAGAAAGAGTGAAAAACATTAGAATGCAATTAACAGTTTCGAAGTCATATTTAACAAACCAACACATTTATAACATGACTACATTTTCAAAAGAAATTATAATTTGAACCATACCTCAATTTAATGAGGTTTGGGTATCGTCAAGACGCTAATTAATCTTTGTTTTGCGCCACACAAAATCATTTAATGCCGAACGCGAAGTTTAATTTGATCTCAATGGACTCAGTTACTAAAACGTGATATTCAAGACTATTAAATCACAAGAGATTGAAGGTATTAGATAGAAGATTTTTCGAATGAAGCAAAACGCAAAATACATGCAATTAAAAATGTGGCGCAAAAAGAAATTTTCGTGTACGAGTAATGATTTGAACAATGAACCACATGAACTGCCGTCTTAAATTATCCAACGTCCGATTGCCAATGCCTGCCCAGGAATTTACTAATTAGTTTTTTGTTAACGGAGTGAATAGTTTCAAATACGATCTGATTCATTTGACGCGTCTTTGGTTTTATCACAAAGTTCATGCGCTCATTCTCCATTATTTGTGGCCACATAAAATTGTAAAGCACTCTGCTAGAAAAATCATTGATTTCTCTTAATTTATTTTTATAATAGTTATCTAATACATAGAGTACTACAACCTTTCCCAATATTAATCAACGGTGGAAATAGTTTCTTGTTATTTTTGATTAGTCATAATGTTTTCTATATATTTTTCCTATTCACTGATAGACGACGATTTACAGCAGGAAACGCAATCGCCTATACAGAATGAAATTAAACATGATTCAATTTAATGTGTTACTTATTTTTGGCAATCCATTATATCGCTTTTTGAGGGAACCACAAAAGTTCCCTTGAAAACCGATAAGAAATTTTTTTTTTTTGAATTTTACACTCATTCTATACGTCATTTAATAATTAGAACATATTACTGCTGATGTAAATTACCTGGAACAGGTGTGCGAGTCAACAGCTGTTAGTAATTCGTAATCATAATCAGCAGTAGTATTTTTGATTCTTATCACTGTCGTCACCTTACTGGAATATTAATTAATCAAGTTGTAGTCGATTTAGAACTATATAACTATAATTATCTTGTATGGCCGACCAACAATGGCGTAAGTCATGATGGCATGACAATGGGATGTTTTATTCTACCTATACAAACCCGTGACTCACTCATCCAGACTCTCACAATAAGTGTACATAACAATAAATTTTGTCATAAGGTAAGGTAACTAAGTATATGGACTGGACTTGGCATTGGTTCTAGCATGAAACATCTTTAATAAATAAATACAATCAATGATTGTTTGTTCAAATGTGCTAAATTGAAAACTCACCATTAACACCTTATTCAAATGTTTCTAGAGATATTTGGGTAAAGTTTATTCTTCTTCCTTTTCCATGTCTGCTTTGACGTGCTTACTTTTTTTTTGTTAGGCGAACAAACAAGATTCATAAAAATATTTATCTAATGTCTCTAGTGATGACGGTAAAAAAATATACTGTGTATACTTCTCATTTTTATCAAATTATCTAAAATATTAAACATTCAGCTACGCAAACATGAACATATCATGAAGTGGCATTTATACTTTGATTGGAAATGTAGCTTTCCTACAATATAAGTTAGGTTTGTTATAGTTTGAAAAGATTTAACTTTTCATGGGAGTTTTAGTCTTAGTTTGTCCTTTGTCGAGTTTATTTATTCACTCTTTTCATGTGCACTTGCTGTATTTTAGCTTCACTTACCACGTCGAAGTCGACATCATCCAGCCCATGATCATCCGATATCGAGACAATCCGGTGTTGCATTTATTTGTTGAAGACAGTACTGCAAACAACGTGACATTTTTGTTCATTCGGTTCAGTTGTTCGGGACTTTTTTGAACCACTGAGTTGGTAAATCAATAGATTTTTTAGCCCATCTGAATCACACTTTTGGTTCGGTTCAACGGTTCCAGTTCGACCAACATGGAATAATGCAAATTGTGCGACTCTCAAATGATATTCCAAACATGTACATTTAGAACATTTTCGTCACATTTTATGTCTCTTTGTCTTTTATGTCTTTTTGAATCTAACGATAACTGATACATTCAATATTCAGTATTTTTTACCACTAAATTTTTGATTCAACATCAATATTGGGAAAAATGTAATAAATGGGTATATTGGAATAATAAAGCTAATTTATTAATTGATGGATTTTCTTTTCACGGATAAAAGAATGTCTTCAAGTTTCAATTTGTACGGTCCAATTTATTTAAATTTAAACTGCATTTACTTTGATTCAGGGGTTGTCACTGAAGCGAATTCAAATCCTAAAATAATTTTGTTTTATTTAAATATCTGGAATATGTGTAAATCAAAAATATAAAAAATTATACTCTGGTTCCGACAACCGAATCAAACTTGTATTGAATTTTGTTTGTTTCATTAATTCAAGACAGATTGAAACGACTTTTGATTTTGATTCCTACACCTGAAACGAAATTAGAAGTAATTTTGATTCAGATTATGAAATGTTTTGTTCGTATTTCAATTGAAATTTTTCAATTAAAAAAATAGAAACATTATTTTATAGCTGTGAAAATTTCTAATAGAGAGAGAATTTTGATTTGTTTCAATATCGAATCTAAATCAAAAATATAAATAATGTTACTCTGGTTACCACAACCGAATAATCAAACTTGTATTGAATTTTGTTCATGTTTCATAAATTCAAAACGAGATTGAAAAGATTTGATTTTGATTCTTACAGCTGAAAGGAAATTAGAAGCAGTTTTGATTAATATTATGAAATGTTTTGTTTGTATTTCAATTGAAATTTTTCAATTTAAAAAAAAACAAAATATTTTTCAACAGCTGTGAAAATTTCTAAAAGCCTGGTATCGTAAATTCAACAATAAGTTATTTCAAAAATTTTTAAATATTGCAGTTTGGCGGCAGGCCTTTTTCTCTGTCAAGGGACGAGACTGCATTTGATTTCAGTTTCGATTCAGGTCAAGAAACGAAGTTCCATAAAATTATAATCGCGTTTCAGGTTCTCGAATCAAAGTATCTGTTTCATTATGTCGATGAAGAAACAAAATCAATTTACGTTTCCAATTTCGTTTCAGGTAAAAAATGAGTCATAATTAAATAATAATAAATAGAACAAATAATTTCTAATATATTTCAAATTAATTTGCAATATCGAAACTGAAAGAAACTGAACTTTCGTGAAGTTCCCTGCTTTCGTTATTGACGGAATGCATTTTTATACGTTTAAACCGTAAACTCTTCGAATATTCAGCAGCAAATTTTTAATAGCACTCGCGTTGTGGAGCACAAAAGTTATGGGTTTTGCAGGGTTTGCTCCAAAAGAGCGCTAATTTTTCCTAGTTGATTCCAACGTGTATTTAAAAGATCTTAGAAACTCTCATACTTAAGCGAATATTGTGATAGGTTTGCCAAAATGTTTTCGCCTTTTGTTAAAATTAATTTTCGATTACAAACTTCATAATATACGAATTTTTAAAAAGTGTTGCGGAATGACTAATCTATGGTTTCATAAACAAAACATGTTATTTTCTGATTTCAAAGTCAATGATTTACTAAATTCAATGAAATTAAATGTGCTTATAAAACCAGCAAACGAAATTAAATCATAATCAATATATTTGTTCTCTCTCCAAATGCGTTGACGCAAAACGAAATCTTTTGGATTGGGTTGAAATCGTTAATAAAATGTCCAAAGAGATATGTCAAAGGGTCAACTTAGCGAACCTGTATAGAAATAGTTTCCACTTTGAATCAAAGGAAAAATATTGCGATAAGAATAGCTCATATTGCATCATAAATCTTATATTTCAATATTTCTGAAGATGCCAACAATTTTTTTTTTGTTCTCAAATGCAATCTCGATGGCACTGAAGATTTCAAAGCGGACAATAATAATTTACAAGGCTTTGTTTCGGTCCTTTTTTTTGGTTCGATTCATAGCCGGGAAGTGGCCCGGTTCAAGACCTGAAATGGTTTGCTGCCCTTATTTAAAAGGTCTTACTTTCCAAAGAAACGGTGCTTAGTTCTATTTGGGACTAGAACTTATTGTCTTCGTATTTCAGAATCCGAATTTGATATGCTACAACCTAACCACCACGTCACGTTCTTAAGATATTTACGGTGGAAGTAGAGGAAAAGTGGTACTTCAGAATTCAGACGAATTTATAAATGAGTTATTTAGATGTAAAAAATTTAAAAGTTTTATTCGGAATGAAAAAAATTACTAAATATGACATTAAAGGAAAATTCAGTTTTTCAATGCTAACATAGAAACAAATATTTTGCATATACATATAACAAACAAAGTAGAAATGAACAAAGTATTATTGAAACTCCAACAATTCATGCAATGAGGATAATCGATAATATGTTTTGTGGAGCATTTTCCTCTCGATTGTTTTCCGGACTTTTGAATTATTGACTCTATCTAATCATTTACTTAAGGCCGTACACATTTTACTTAACTTGTATCGCAAATATTACAAAATTAATTCAGCGATGTCTGTTGTGTTGTTGTCTGTTACTATTCCATCAGTAATTCCTAAATTTTGTAATTTGCCAAAATGTTTTGTTTCAAGATGTTTACACATAAAATTGAAAATGTGCATCTGATATTGGTAGCGCTTTATTAATAATTTGTTTAGAAATCAAAATGTATTTTTATGATTTATAGCTTTAGATCAAAATTTGCACTAGAAATTCATAATGTCTGCTTGCGTGTTTGTTTAGAAATAAAATATTTTTCCTATGACTAATAGAATTTCAAATTTCAATTCGAAATGTCTGTATTTGTTTACAAGGCTTGCACACTTAAAGCAATTACAGCCGCATTTTAGTTTTTAATTTGATTATAAAGCATTACGTTAATTTCTATAGTTTTTAGTTTTCAGTGATTGCAATTGCTTTTCAATTATAGTGCAGATGTAGAGCTACCGGCTGGCATGTCCACCTGAAATATTTATCATACTTTTATCTGCAGGCATGATAGCTGTTACAAGTAACTGAGTGATCGTTAATAAGTGAAAAAAGCTGAAATTTTGTCAGTTTTATAATTTTTTATTGAAAACTTCAGTATATTTCAGAAACATTTCAAGTTTTACGAAAAATATGTTACTATTCAGAGAAGATATCACACATTGCACGAACGTGGCCTGATGGAATTTTGACCCATTTTCTGTGGAAAGCTATATTTAAGGCGTTGACTATATCAAATATTTTAGTTCATATTTTAGTCATCATAATGGACTATAAGGAAAAATCAATTGGGTTTTAGTTTGGAGAATATGGTGTCTATTGATGTGAAAAAATAAAGTTGGGAAATTTTTCTTATAAAAAAGTCGGATTTCACGTGTTGGGTAGAGTCGGCACTTGTCGAAACGTTTGGTTTCTACTAAGTTGTTTATGTGCCCAAGGTAACAGAGCATCGTTTAGAATATTTTCTCGGTAGATTTATCGATTTAATTTTAAGCCCTGTTCAATGAAAGTGAGTGGTGAGCATTATGGGGCGGTTACCGCGGCCCAAAACTATCACTGATGCACTTGCTTTTGAAGGGCAATTCGGTGGTCCAAATTGTCTTTTGATTTATATATAGCTAAATCGTTTTGTTTGTTTATACATTGCTGAACCGTACAAATGTTTTCTTCTTCAAAAAAGTCAAAATTTTCAAGGTCGTTACCAGAGTACAAATGTTAATAACTTCAATCGTCGCTTCAATCGTACTTAATTTTTCTAATATTCGCCCCATGCTTGGAGCAGACACATTGAAATTTTTCATCAATTGTATTTGTACTTTGTCGTGGATTACGTTGAATTCTGGACTTAATTTTTCGAACCATTTTTGGCGGTGCAACGATTTTTGGGTGTCCATCTCCATGTTGTTTTCTGATAAAAGACTGACGCTTCCAAAAAATGAGTGCGCTATCATCAGCCGTTTGGTTGCTTAGCAGCGTGAAGTTGGCTACAATGTGCATTAATTATAGGTGCATGAATCGTTGTTTGTACTTTGAACCTTTATATTTGTACTTTGAAACTTTATGATTTATGTCGGGCGTTTAACAATTTTGTGTTTGATATAATTGAATTGCTATTTACAATTAAAAAATTTAAGAACGGTGCAGTAGCTTTCTTCCGAATCGCATCTTAAGGACTAGTAAACTAGGAAATTATGGGGAGTAGGATAATTACAGCCGTTTTTTTTTTTGTCAAAAATGTCTTATTTATTGGGTAAATCCGTTTCCCCTTTCCTCCTTTTCAAAATATCCAGGAATCTGACCAGTTTTCGGTTTCTTCACATTGTGTGAAATGCTGCTCAGAAGCCATGTGCCATCGATTAGAACAAGTTATAATTGAAAAGGGCGCTATGTAGCAAATGCGGCAAACGGTGTGAGCCTTCCCTATTGAGGATTTCTTAGTAGGTTTTGATCGGCTCCGCAACATGTGAACGAGCATTATCACTATTCAGTAATAGTGAGTGCGTTCTTCCTAATGTGCCCGTCTCAATTTCATCAATTGTTTTCGGTAGAATGTCCCAGTAATGGTTTCTTTCGGTTTGAGCGACTCAAATCATGACGCTAATTTGATCCCACAAAATGCCTTAGTTGACGATGTTGAAACATGGTCACATAGTCCCCACGATTTTCGGTTTTTTGAGTTGTCGTAGCGAACCTATTTTTCATCACCAGGGCGTTGATATAAAAAATCGTTTTCGCTTAGACGTCAGCTCATATGGAACTCAATTTCCTTCCATGTGGATCATTCCCAATGGTTTTAAGCGCTGTGATATTGCTTGTTGTGTCACTCTTAATGTAATTCAAAATTTTCCTCGTATTTGAAACGAATCTTCCTTCAATTATAATTCAAATTCCGCAAATTTTGTCGTTCTTTCTTTTATCACTTTTGGCAATGTTCACTGCTGCATATATTCAATTCATTTAGTACAAGCACATTTGTACCGATACACCAAATTCGAAATATAATCTCACATTGTTGTCGGGTCTTTGTGCGTTAAAATTGGTATAATCGGTCATCAATTTATCATTGTCCAATTGTAAATGTGCCATAAATTTTTCGATTAATTTGCCTAAGAAGTGCGGTTTGGAAATAAAATGTCTTTTTGTATATATGTGACTTAAACAAAAGGACGTAATTAATGAGTATAGTTTGAAATATTTGTCATGTTGCTTGTTTCAATCATTTCATATTTTTCCGGATTACAAAGTCGTATTATTTCTTAAAAAGGATCTTTCCACGTAGGAAACATAAAACCTGGCGTTTTGTATGATCGATTCAAATTAGGCTTAAAGGAAGCTCTTCTCTAAATTATTGTCGTCATTTCATAGTACATTTCGTTGAATTTATAAAATTTATTCATCAGTTTGTTTTGTCATTTGATAGAAAATTGAATTAAATGACATCAATGAAGAACAAAAAAAAACTTTGAAGCATGGCGACATTTAAATGTTTCCAGTTTCTGAAACAAAAATATTTATTACCATAACCAAATGAGAGCTTTTATTTAAATAATTTATTTTAAAATGAGAACATTATTTGCTGTCATATCCAAGTTATAAAGTTTTATTTAAATAGTTTTTGCGTCCAATCGTCGTTTTTATAAGCAACCACCGAGCGGCCTTTTCTATACAGAACCAAAACAAACAGAATTCACATTTGCTTATGTGGATAGGCGAGTAATGTAAAATGTTCTCCAATTCAATGAATTTTGTTCATCAATTTACAAATATTTCCACGTTAAAATTCTGTAATTAATTTTTTTTTTAATGACCGCCTCTGAATTGGTTACAGCAAAAAAAAGTGTAAGTTTATTTTTTGCATAAAATGTTTATTCCATTTTTTTAAGATGCAATGAAATACTTAAGAAAAATACGCAGTAGAAAATTATGTAAGACAGACAACTTCATTTAATAAAAGTTCCAACAAATAAAATATCCTTGGAAAAAAACGTTTTTAGGAGGGAAATTTCATTTTATTTTATTCCATGG
>JAHXMU010025143.1:45640-72273 GCA_019455685.1 Philornis downsi
AGTTCTCGTAAAATGCGCGCACGCAAAATGCGCGACGCTTCCCGTCGTAGTGATTCATAGCGACTAAAACTCCATGAGCCCGCCAACCTAACGATGATCAGGTGTCGTATATGCGTGATTGAATATGGGCGATCTATCATCTTCAAATTCAATTAATTGTATAAAATAAAATCAAATTTTCTACAAAAAAAAAAATAAATAAATGAAATGCGTTTATTAAAAAGAAAAAGTTATTTGAATTTCTTATCGTAGTACAATTGTTGCGCCACCCTGTATTTACACCCTACTTACATAAGAAATCTTGATAGCAATAAAAATTAATAATTTTATAACTGGCAGAGGTTTTATTATTGGCTGTTGAACTGATTAGTCGGTATAGCTTATTGCTAATCACTGCTTACTTTGTGCTTCGAATGATTGTTTTTCGCATCTGCTTTGTATCTTAATATAAAATAAATATTTACTCTTACACATGTAAAAAATTACTCATACACTGAGCATCCGGGTAATCAAATGATAATAAAGCAAGAAAAAAAGATATCACCTCATATTAAAGTAGGCGAATTTAAGCGAATGCAAAGAATATGAGAATCTCGACGGTTTCAAATTTTGTGTGTACATGAGCGTCGTCTTGTTGCGCTTCATGTTTCTTAATTAAATAAAATTCAATTAAATAAAAGTTCAATTGTATATAAGTGGCACAAGAAGAAGAGCTGCTGTGATGTACTGATTGATGGTCACGCGAGATCAGGGTGCCCACGATTGGGCGGTGCTTACCGATGGGGGCATTTCTCTGGAGATATGAACATAAAGATGAGGGCGGTGATGGAGAGAAGATGAATTCGGTGGATTGTGAGAACTTAAAGCGCTTTTTGAGAATTATTAAAAGATCATATAGTAAATAACTAAATACTAAATACAGAGGATCGTGCGGAGGAATACAGAGGATCGTTCAATAAGAATTCAGCACTTTCCATGTTCGACTTTTCGATGCATCGCCAATTGCGTTATATTGCGTGTCCGGTATAAAATTCAGAAGTATTTGAGAATAATTTCAATTATTTATGTTATTTATATCAGACTAATTGGAACATTTTCGTTTTTCTTGTGATTCTCTTTTGTTTCCTTTGGCTGGTATTCGATAGTTTCTATTGACTATGAGATGATTTCATTGGATCGAATCGTTGCATGAAATCTTTCATATTATTATTAATTTATTTTTTTTCTTTGGTTTTTGTCAGTGAAATGTGCTTTCATACAATTATTGAACAATTTGTTTTTTTATTTGTTGCTTTCGATATACCGGTAAACACTTTTCATTTGTATTCAATGTCGTTTTTACACATACAAAATGTATATGATTCATATGTATATATTGCAATTATAATGGGTTATCCATTTTTCGGTTTCAAACGCAAACGTAAATAAAACACAAATAAAGCGATGACTTGGATAAAACGTTTATTTCATTATAATCCTTGGACCTTGTCATTATGTAAGAAACACAATTTCATTGGAATGACCGCCTCTGGATTGGTTGCAGCAGGGAATCCTTTTAAGGTAATTTTCGACCACTTTTTCGCACATTTCGGGCGGTATCTCGGAATGCTCCAACGTTTGGGGATACCGTCGTAAACACGGTATTTGACATAGCTTTGATTTTGATGCCGAAATGAATGTCCTTATAGCGTGAAATAACGCTTACTAAGAAATTTCTTACTCATTAAAGAAAAAATCGGTCGTGGCACCGTCTTGTTGAAATCACATATCGTCCAGTTCATAATCGCAAATTCTAGGCTAAAAAAGTCGGTTATCATACGACCACAAAGCTCTGAATCCGCCACGCTTTCACTAACAGAAGCGATATTTTCAACAGTGCGTACCTTACGATGACGTTAAGTCTCTTCAAATATCTTTATAATCTTGTCAGTTCCTTGCACAGTAGGTCGATTATGACGACCATAATCATCCTGTAATGCACGGAAAGTGCCCACGCTTAAATCACCACTTTTGCATCAAGTTTTAACTATTTTTACGCGTTCTTTGGTTATTAACCGATCAATATTCGTAAATGGCGACCCCTACACTAAACAAATAACACTTCAGATGACCGTCAGAACGGCGGAATCCACTAAATGGATAACTCTGTGTATATGTATGTACGTATTTTATTGTATAGATAAATGTTTACAAACGTGAATGTCCGCATTTAATTAGTCATACATACGTAATACGTAAGTAATATATATGTATATATATATATATAAATATGTGTGTATGTATAGTACTCATTTGTACTCGGTTGAGGGAATACTTAAATGTGGTGTTTTTTATATTTACTTGAGACAATGTGTAGTATCATATCACAGCGACCGATCATATACGGAGCTGTGATCCACAAAACAACAGTCGGAAATCTTTTACATCATTTTTTGCCAAGAACAATTTTCTAACATTTTTTTTGCATGTGAGAACTGTTATCGTTCGCACGTTTGTGGAGAAAAAGGTTTATAATTTTTGGAAGCGAAAATCCCGAAGATGAGTATTGATTTAAGATATAAATAAGCAGTGACTGGTAGAATTTTTTGAGTAAATGATATATAGCTGAAGCTATTTACAAAGTTGTAGTTAGGCCAAGGTTCGCAATTTTATACCTCTTTTTACATACAGTTGTGTGTACAAATGTGTACATTGATGGTCTTAAATTGATACCTTTTAATAGAAATTTCATTCAGCTAGGGACAGAAATAAACTCGTTAGAAAAAGTAACATATCATTTTGATTTAATGATATCCTGTCACGGTTTTTTAAGCGCTGTTTCTAAACTGTACTTTTTTGTTAAGGTGTACACATATGAGTATGTTAATTACCTTTATTATACTAGGGTTACCATTTAGTGTTTGAGATATGCTAGACTGGTGTAAGTACTTGACGTATCAATTACATGACTTTCAATGAGTTGTTTGAAGAGTATTCACTAGCAGCCAAATTTGTAACGATGTTCTATATATTCAACGAGCATACATATTTTTGTCAACTTTCTTCGGATATTCTTCTGTTCAATTCTATTCTCTTTGGAAGCACGATCGCTGATGACTGCGTTTCACTGTTTTTGAAAGTGCAATCGTGATCATTGCCCACTAAACGATGATTTCCCGAGTTGCCAATTGTTGGCAGAAAACATGAATAGTTTGACTGAACTGGTATTGCCATATCATCGTGTGAAATTGAGGGCATTATTTCCACTCCTGTAAATTCACATATAATATTGGAAGAATATTTAAGTGTCAAACAGAATTCTTTGCGTTATATGCTGCATAATTTGCAATATTGAAAAATTCGATCGCTTCAAACATGATTTGCGAAGATTCATGGATCTACGCATATGGGACTGGAACAAAACAGCAGTCTTTCAAGACAAGCGAAAATCCAAGGAAAGGTATTCACGTAGAGACATGTTATCACCGTCATTAGAACTAGGTGGAATAGTAAATTGGGAATGGTAACACATTAGTTATATGGATGATACATTCTTTTGAATGTATCTTCCGTACAGCCATGATTTTGGTATTCAGCGGCTCCTTCTTAAATAAGTTGTAAGAAGTTATTATCGAAGGGGGAAAGATCTTTTAAAATTGGTCCGAATTCTTGCAAAGTGTTTTACAAAAATAGAAAAAAAAACAACCAATTTTGAACAAATACTATATCTACATTTTGGATGTTTTCTACGCAACATAAGTAGCAATCCTCCTCTACGTTGATGGTTTTAAACTGACACCTCGTAACTAGCAGATTACGATTTAGATTTAGATTACTAGCGAATAAAAAGTGAACTAAATTCGCTTCAGAGGCGATTGTGCAATGTATGTCTATTTGATTGGTCAGACGTAACGTAGCTCTTAAGCAAACATAATTTCTAAAAAATATTAAATTGTTTTCATCAAAATTTGCACACAAAAAAATGCTTAAGTCGATAACGTTCTGTTTGAAGAACTTAAGTATTTAAAAATGGATAACATTTTCAAAGTATATTTTTAACATATAGAATTTTAAACATAACATAAAAGCTTTTAAATCCAAAGTGGCGTATCTCCCTAGAAACTGGATATTGTGTAAATCGTCTTTTTTTCATATATTTCCAAATTATATACAGCAGGAATTTCCTGTCATCCCATGGACGAGACCATTCTTGTCGATTGCACGACTATTCCAAGTGTTCGTCAGACACATCGAGTGATCGACGCTTGGACAATGATAGCCACCTATCATGCGGATACACACAGTACACACATTTTTTTTCAAAGCGATCGATTGCGATATATCAATTTTTCTTTAAGTGTCTTTCCTTATTGCAAATTTATAAAATGTGTCGTGTATATAAATTCTTCAAAAATTATCCAATTTCCCGTAATTCCAATCCAATATCCCCCGGTAAGACAAGACGAGATTGAAATCGGGATTTCTAACTTCTCTGACATCACCCAACCTAATAAACTTTAGGTAAAAATTTTGCTTAAACGCAGTAAAAAAAGGATAAAATTAACAGATCGAAAATGCAATCTACTAAAATGATGCAGCAGATAAAATAAATCTGGATTGACGATCAGCAGCAGTTTCATCTGTCAAAAGAAATCAGTCCAAGAGTCGATAAGCCCGAACTACTAGTGACCGACGTTATCAACTGGGTGTGAGCCGGAAACGGTCTGGATAGTGGACAGGATCCGCGCCGTGGTTAAGAACCTGCATCACACCACATTTTATGGTGCAGGCTAACTGGTAGTTGCATTATTATTGCAAACGCTATAACGGCGTAGAGCCAGGAAGACATTACTGTCAGCCGCTGAAAAGCTATTTTTGAAACATACAAATTAAACGTACTTGGAAGAATTATTGAATTTATTACATATAAAAAAAGAGAAGCGGCAATAGGAAAAAGGCCATAAAAAAAAAACCTTTGACATAAATTATTAAAAATACTAAGAACAAATAATCAAAACTTGCTAATAACGTAAAAAAAAGAAAAAAAAAAATTGAATGACCTAAAAGAACATAACACCTAACCGAGAAGAAAATAAACAACACTTACTGTAGATAAAAGTTAGTATCTTTAAGTTATATGTAAACCTTTTTTTGTGAACATATGTAAGTTTTTTTTTTTTAGCATTGTTAGAGACTTACAAAGTTTTTTTTTTGGTATCTAAATATACGTAACACAGACACCGTGATCTGTAAGGACCAAATTTTGCCTTAGTGAGCTCATTCGGGTAGGATAGATTCGAAAGAAGAACAATTTTTTTTTTATTTTGGGCTCAAAAAAAGGTCCGCTATTACAACTTTGTAGGTCTTATAAGGATTTCTTTGTGTCGTGATATATGAATTTTAATTTGAATTGATATGTGTGTCGTAATAAAAGTTATTATGCTAATTTTGTATAAGATGAAGTGTTGAGCTTGTACTTAATGGGATAGGGGTGCGAGGAAAGGTAAAAGAAGTTGGTAAAAGTGGGTCGTGGGGCTGTGGAAAAGATAGATCAGGATCACCACAGTCATGGTAGGGTGGGCATGTGGAGGGCCAACATCGACGTCCTTCCTCAAGAAGATGTGTCCAGTTTGTGAATGTGTTTCGTATTCGTGTTATATAGATATTTTGATTCCATATGGAATATTTTAGTGTTCGTGGCATGGTATTATGATAGACGGGTTGGAACCTGCCCCGAGAAATGGCGTTAGTTAGCCGGTCAGCGTCATCATAATACCGCATTAATGGCACCCAAACAGAGGGAGACATTAATGGCGAAGTGACCTGTCATATGGCGCCGAATGGTCAACCGAAGTGTCACGTAAAATTATGGCACCCGAACAGAGGTTAACATTAATGCCGTATTGTCGCGTAACAAATGCACGTATGACAGCATCACTGAAAGCACTTCTCATGTGGAAATGTTTATTATGACTCTGCTTCCCTTATGCGAAAAGCGTTTTCTTTATAGGAAAAGTAAATTTTTTTCTATTAAACATATTTTAAATTCATTATTCGCGGTCGTCGTAATGTATATAGAGAATATTTTTTTTTTATTCTCACCTCAAAAAATTTAGCAGTTTTGAAATAATTTGACAATTATTTTTATTAAAACAATTTTAAAACAACAACAAAGATTGTTTAAATTTCTAAAAAAAAAAAAAAAAATTGGCAGCAGCTAACGAAGTAATTATAATAGTTAATTGAATTTATTGAAAATGAACTGCGAATTTTTTCAACTGCGCAACTACGCGTTTTTTTCGGTGTATGATTTTCACCGAAGTATAAAGTACGATAATCTTTTTTCAAATTGACGTAACAGTTGTTACAATTTGACTAGACTTTATGTTTTTGCGTCTATTTGTTTTTGTTATGTTATTTTAAGTGTATAAACAGCCATAAACTTTGCGTTAATTTTAGTCTCCGAAGGAGCAAAAGCATTAATCGTACGAGTACACTATGCTCAAATCTCAATAAATGTGGTCCTTTCAATTACATAACATTTTTTGATAAAAAATTGTATTGTAATCTTTACAAAGTCCATTTGCCTCAGCCATCTCACAATAAATTCGCAGTCGCTTGCGTTGAATTATGTGTACTTGTATTGTTGACCTGCAAGCGTGCATGACTTGAATCTAGCAACATTCATTCTTTGCAGATTGTAAGTTAACTGTGTCTTCATCACCTTAATTTTTATTGCTTTCAGCTTTGAAACAAACATTCGAAAGAGTATTCAACATTTTCGCGCGTTTTTATATGGACTTCAGACACATCAAGGTCACACTTTTTAATATATTTCTTCTCATAGTTACAGAGTTAGTATTCTTCGGAATTTTATCAATTAAAAATCAATTCAATTAAGTCAATCGTAGGCTTGTTCAGTTGCAACACCTCTTATTAAATGCAATTACGGTCGACATGCGAGACTGTTATGGTTGAGATTTGTTGTAAATATGATTAGAATCGGAATCAGAATTTCATCTTGTCCTTGACATCGGTCATTCTATAGTAGTTTCCAATGGTATTATATAGGACAATTCTATACATAATATAATATAGTACAATTCTGTACAATTTACAATACAGATTTAACTTTAAATAAAAATATTAATTGGGGACAAACACACGCCAAATGTAATTATTAGGGGTTGTCAATTTTTTCGGTTTCAAAAGTAAATTTAAATAAAACACACATAAGGCTATGATTTCGGTGAAACTTTTATTTTATTATAATGCTTGAGCCCTGTCATTATGTACGCCACTGAATTGGTTTCGAACACTTTTTCGCACATTTCGTGCAGTTTCTTGGAGATAACGTGACGAATGCTCCAACATTTGGGTATTATGCGCATAAACGCGGACTTTGACGTAGTTCTACAAAAAAAAAAAAGCCTAGCGGCGTCAAATCGCGTAATCTTTATGTTTGAAATTATGTTTTCTGGAAACTTGATTTCCATATTCATAAATGGCAAACCTTTCACTAAATAAATAACACTTCAGATGACAGGTATTTAACAGCTGACTGCCTTGCCAGGTCGGCGGTTTTGAAACCACTAAATGGATAACCCTGTATAAATAGGTTCTTTGTTACTTAAGCCGACACAAATTGTCATTATTAGACATGACAAGTTATTGTGGTTGGTGACCAATCTAAAGATTCTAAAGATGTTTGTTAAAAAAAATGGAATGAAATATAAATACTAATATGATGACGTGATTGGTTTAGACATCTGTTGATTATATATACGAATTTGAATAATGCAAAGTTTTTAAAGCTGATTTTGGGTGCTTACTCAGTTATAGTTGTCTTAACATTGGTTTACGTTTTTCGTTATAGTGTATCAGACACCTTTTCTTAAGAAATTCATTCCCCAATATATCTTTCATGCATACAGATGCTCTGGAAAATAGTTTTCACACAGCACCACCTTAGGAGCGTCAGATAAATATGTGATACAACATTTCTGACTTAACGGATAAAATTGAAAACGATCTTGATTTTTTAAAATCTCGGTTGACACATCGTAACGTGTAAGGACAACTTCTATAATCTTTTTTTCGTATCGCAGCAAAATTAAAAAAAAAATCTCAAATTCGCAGATGTAACAAATATTTAATAAAGAAAATGTAGAATTTTGTGATTATTTAATAAATGAAATGTTATTCGCCACCATGCGCTAAAAAATGTTAAAATTTTCTGTAAATCTTTTAAAAACATTCGTTTTAGGAAAATATTTCTTCCTGTCTTAGTATGGAAACAGGTTTCATCTGTAAATGAGTGCATGAAAATTAAAAAAAGCCTAGATCAGTTATATTTTTATCAATATATAAACTGAGAAAACGATTGTGCCTGGTAAAAGTGCATATCAAAAGACAATTCAGAACAGTGAATTGCTTTGGTCAGCGATGGTTTGTGCGGCAGTAACTGCGTCAGGGCACTCACGGTTCGTGTTCATTGAACAGGGTTAAAGATAAGTCTACAAATCTACCGTGAAAAGACTTTAACCGACGCTTTGCTACCTAGGGCGCGTAATTTTGGCCGAAGCCATTGGACGTTTCAACAAGACTCGGCACAGTCCAGCTTCATTTCTGTACAACAATGGCCACTACATTCTCTGGACTTAAATCCAATAGATTTTTCTATTAACTTAAAAAATGAAACGATCAACGTTTTAAAGATTGGGTTTCGCCGAGAATGAAATAAAATAACATCAGGCCCCATTCGTGCAGCGTGTAAAGTCTTCTCGGACAGACTTGATGCTGTGATATTTTTTAATATATGAAATATTTCTGTCAAAATTAAGAAAAAAATGAAAATTGAATAAATTACAGCATTATTAATTGGTAACATCTTGAATGTCGACCCCTGTATGTCGGTAAACAAATTACATTCATCAATATTTTCAGTTTTTGGACGAACCCTACTTTTAGATAGCTTTTCTACTGTTTTTTTCGATTTTATTTCCGTGTATAAAAAATATAATATTTCTAGTACTTAAACTGATTCGAAAATGAATTGTTTTTACTTTGTAGTGGATTACAATATAGTGAAACGTCATATAAAATATTGTATGTTATTGTCCGTTTGGTTTTATTCATTAAAATAACCGTAGATTCAACATATAAGATTAATTTGGAAGCTACTAACTATTATGGCTAAGCTTTTTAAATAACGTACCTTATACGTGAGTTCACATTAACGTTAGATTTTAAAATGTTTATTATTTATTTTTTCTAACCGATCTTTCTAATTGGAGCGACTAATTGCTCGTTTATGGCAGTCTAATGATAGCTATTAAAAAAAATGACAGCTTCACATTTGGATGTACGTTAATAAGTTCCCTTGTTGTATAATACATCTACCCATTTGCGTTTTAGGTAATTACATTTTAATGGTTAATAAATCTTTTTTAATTTCTCATCGTTATTTGTTGCTTTGAATCCCTATTTATATGTCCTGATCTATTTGAGACACTTATTGATAAATACTTTAGTTTATCTGATCGCGAATATCAGATTCAAATGACCCTGAATTTGACTGTTTAATGTTGTAAAGTCGGCAATTCGTGTCTCGTAGTATTCATTTACAGTTTGCGATGTCTGTTATCTGTGGTAGACATTTGATATTCGACGTTCAGTACATTTACATTTATTTCTAGATATCATGATTCGCGTTTACGTTTGAGAATTGTAACATTTTCTGTAAACGTTTTTAATTTTATTTTGAGATTTTTTGGTTGATAATGTAATTACAGGAACAAATATGTCCTTTTGTGTTTAATTATGACATTTAGTAATTTAAGGAATTTAAGCAGCCAAAGTTATATAAATTGTTTAAGAAGTAGGAGATGATTCGGCCGTCACATCCATAAATAATGGATTTTAATTCATTCGTAATTTAAATATGAACTTGTGCAAACAGATCCCATATGTAAGTTATATGTTGTTTTCTAAGAAGAGGTTTATAAATCGGGCAACATCCAACACTGAGTGCATGCAGGCAGATATGATTGGGGAGGATTGAAGTAGTGTAGTTGGTATGTATGTATATGTATATGTAGTTGGTTAATAACTTTACGTAATTTCTGGCTACAATAATATTATAGTACAAAACTGTTTGTGAAATCTGTATACAGCTTTCGATTCAGATCAAATAAACACCATTTTTGTTCGATAACTTGTTGCCATTTTGAAGGTAACCACTATGCCTCTCATGGAAATCCTGGAGCTTATTAGCGAAAATCTCGATTTTCACAAGTTTCACTTGAGACAAATTTTTCGGCAGCAAATGTTTCGTTCGTGGTAATTAGTTGGTGTCTGTCCGAACTATAAGGTGGACACATAAGAACGTCCCAACCAAACTCCCGATATTTCTGGCGAGTCGTCAATGAACGCCAATCTTGTTTTGGACATTGTTCGCATCGACTCACCTCGATTCAACCATGACTAATTTTAACTGGCCCAACTTTTATCACAAACCGGTCGATTTTGTTGCGATTTAGTAGCGATTCGCTGGTGGGACTTCAGTGCATGAGATTTGCTTTTTTTGCGTTAACTTATGCGTCACCCATACCGTGAATTTCTTCTTGAATCCAGCCATTCAAGTAGTTCCAAGCAGTTTTTTTTTTGTAATGTCTAGCTTCTGGGCTATCGGAACAGTGCTTACGAGCATATGACGATCGGAATTGACGATTTCCATTATTCTATTATTTTCGACAATTGGTCTTCCAGAGCGTTTTCACCTTTATTAAAAAATCGTATTTTCTCTTTCCTAGTGCCCATTTTTTGATGCACGCTGACAATAACTTAGTATAGCAATCACAAAGCTGTCCGAGCAGTTTTTAAAATTCGAAATCTTATCTTTCTAACGCCATCTGGCGTAATCAGACCGCATTTATACAAAACAAGATATTACCACCCTACAGTAGTTAAGAATTGATAATTATGAAAGTCTAAATGCTTTGCTGCATTGCAGAACTTTCATTTCACACAATTTAGTATTTCCGCATCTTGGGTTGCCTTGTCCAAACAATAATTCCGTCTTTCTCATTTTCACTTGTCAGTTAATGATGCAGTTCGCCAACTTTGGAATGAGAATTGCCTGAATGATTAAGGTTTAATATGTTTTATCACTCCATAGGAATATCTAATATCTAATGGGGGCGAAATTTTTTTCAGATAATTCAAAGTGCTTCGGATAATTGTGTTCCGTCTTTAATTGTTCGCACAAAGTTTAATTACAGTGTCAAAATATATCAACATTTAAACATAATTTTTTGCAGCCCTGTTATTCCAAGCTTTTCATAGTCAAAATTTTCTCGTACCAAGGTATTTTCAATTATTCATGACGCATACCGTCCTGGCGAAACTTTCCTATACAAAATTGTTTAGCCTGCTTGCGTCATTTCAGAGAATTTGTCTTGGTGTAGGAAAACAAATAGAATTAGCTTCTGAAGTAGCTGAATTTTTGTCATGGAAAGCGCTTTGTCACAAATTAATAAAACCTGTTTGCAAGCAATAATCATTTAATTTCAAACTCATAATACTTGTTTAAGTTGACCGTGCAGTCATGATAGGTAAACGATCCGATCAAGCTATATCTCAAATAAATAGAAAAAAATAATTTCGTTTAGCAGCAAACAGGCGTTTTCCAATTGTTTCTCAATGATTGATAATACTGTAGTAACATTTTACAGTTTTTTGGTCAATGATCGTACAGTCGAGGGCAGATTTATAACCGATCATAAGACGCTGCATGGCTACATTCTATGTGCGAGCAATTCGGTTTGGATAATTTTTACGGATCTAATTTGTTTAAGAAGATAGCCCAAATTGAAGCTTTGTGTGTGGATAGGGAAAGTTAAAGTGGTGTGGATTTCCAGAAATAAAATACACAACAAATCTATAATAACAATAATAGAACAGGGATTTTGAAATGTGTATTCTTCCTGTCAACAAATTTCAACACATTGGAATGCATGATATCTTGAAAATTACCAACAATATCATATAATACACTAATGCCAGCGTTTTTTCCAATCATCGAAGCAGTTCTGATATGCACTTTTTGATATGTCCTTGAACTCTCTCAGCGATTCGGTTTTTATCTCCTCAATCTTGGGAACAGGAAAAAGTCGCAGGGGGCCAAATCTGGTGAATACGGTGGCTGAGGCATGATAACGGTGTTGTTTTTGGCCAAATAATCTCTCACAAGCAAAGATGAGTGAGCAGGTGATTTATCATGATGCAAAAGCCATGCATTTTTTTCCACAATTCCGGGCGTATTTTTCGTATTGCTTTACGCAAACGGCGCATAACTTCAATGTAATATTCCTTATTTACCGTACGATCTTGTGATAAGAACTTCTGATGCACTACGCCATGGTAATCGATGAAAGCAGTGGCGAAACCTTGACATTTGATCGAACTTGGTGTGCTTTTTTTGGTCTTGGACTTGGTCTCCTGGACTCTTCTGGGGCGATTGGTCTTGATTTTGATGTCATAACCATATATCTATGATTCGTCACCAGTTATGATCCTTTTAAGCAAATCTGGATCATCGTTGGCGTCATTCAATAGTTCCTGAGCGATGCTCATGCGACGTTGTTTTTGGTCAAAATTCAGCAATTTTGGAACGAACTTCGATGCCACACGCTTCATGCCCAAAATTTCCGCAAAGATTGCATGGCATGAATCAACCAATATGCCGACATCCACAGCAAGTTCTCTAATTGTGATTCGGCAATTCTCCATAACATTTTTTTCACTTTCTCAACATTTTCATCGGTGGTTGATGTGATGGGGCGTCTAAAACGAGCGTCGTTATTCACATCTTCTCGACCTTCTGTGAAAGGCTTGTACGACTTGTAACCATCCTTTTGACTCTGAGTACTCTCACCGTATGTCACTGTCAACATTTTAAGTGTTTTTGAGCACTTAATTCCATTTTTTACACAAAATTTGATGCAACTTTTTTGATCCATTTTTTTCGATATCAGAAAATCGCCGAACACGCAAAACACTTGCCTTATTTATGCCCCTCACAAACAAACTAAACATGCGATATGGATAAAACCGTCAACATATCTTCGAGATGTATCAACATAAAAAAATAATAATAATCGAAGGTCGAATGTACGTAGCCCCCGATATTTGAAAATTCAGCTTATTTTTTGAACACACTTCTCATGAATTTTTAATTTTTGTTATGTATCAGCAGACGTTAAGTTAATTGTCACTTTCTCCATGTAGCAGCTACAATTTTCTTATTATTATTGCTTTTTTGACGATGAACAACATTTCCCTTTTCTTTTTTTCTTATGTAGTCAGTTGAGGAAAATGCTCAAAGAAAGCAGAGCCAGACATTCTTTGTTTTCCTTTACGGATATCAAAGACAGTATCCTTGTATAGTTGTAATGCAGCCTTGTTGTTGATTTATAACCATTTGCTTTAGGCAATGTTTCTTCAACTTTTTGGCTACGTAGCTAGGATAAGACTGAATTTTTGGGCGCCGATTATCTTAATTGCTTCGGCTCTGCCTACTGTTTTGAATGGCCATGTAAAAACTTCTCTTTGAGTTTACGTTCAGTTTCATTGGTCTATGGAAATCCCTTCATTGTCCCTGATCATAGGACATTCTATCTGCATATTCGTTCCCTGGTCAATAACTACTCCTAGAACAATTCATCATAATATCATTTGCTTATTGTTTACATATTAATCTTTACGTTTTTAACTAACAAATGCTCTTTTTCTTGTTTTTAGGACTGTATCTGGTATGGAGTCTGTAATACAGACTCAATGCAACGTAAACAGTATTGTTCATACAATGGAACAGCGAAAGCCATCTCACCTGAGGGTAAAGAGCTCCTAAAGGAACGTTGCGGTTTTCTGCTAGACAACGATACAACAGAATTTTGCTGTGATAGTGAACAGGTTTGAAATCTTATAATGAATTAAAATTGCTAATGGGGCCTTTAACCCATCCGGCCACACATTCAATGTCTTTGTAGGTGGATATTCTCAATAGGAATATCAAGTTGGCTGGAAACTTCCTAGATCGTTGCCCATCATGCATGGCGAACTTAGTGCGTCACTTGTGTGAATTTACCTGTTCACCGAAGCAATCCGATTTTTTACAAGTAGTGCAAACGGAAATCAGTCCGGCCGGTGAGTTTATTGAATAAGCGACGATCCATCGACGTGATTTACATATCGATATCATCATTTAATTTTCTGTTTTATTTGAATTGTTTTACATTGAACTCTCTCGCTGAATAGGCAAACAATACGTCAACAATATAAATTTACATATAACGGCCAACTATACCAATAGTACCTACAAATCATGCTCTCAGGTAAGTTGTTTCGTATTCCGAATATATATTTTGAATATTTGTAAATTCATTAAATTGTAAGCAACGAATCCCATTGCGCGGATGGTAAACAAAAAATGTTACAATATTTTTACGGCGGGTGAGCAAACGCTAACAGGAAGTGGTTAATTGATATGAAAAAAACTTCTGTTTAAGAAGATAGATTTGAAAAATGTCGATCTGGTATCTACTAACGTATAAAAAAGTTTGCTCTTTTCGGTTCCATAAACCCTAATAGAAATCCATTGAACATATTTCATCTGATTCAGAAATAGGCAACATTGTTCCTATGTAAAAAGATAAACAAATATTGTTGAAAATATTATAAGCAGTTGTGTGCTGACTTTCATTTCTTCCTCAAAGCATTTATGATAATCGAATTGCCGGACTAATTTGTTCATTTGGTAATGGCAGTAGAGAAAAGTTGACATGGTTAAACATTTTTCCTTTGCAATCCATAGTTTCCAATGTGAACTGCAAGAACTGAAGACATGCACAGCATATTTCAAAAAATTATCCACAAAAATAAATGCGAGGGAAATATCAAATTCAAATTCTTCTTTTCTTAGAAAATATAAAAACAGTATTTACGAATGGTTCATAGGATCTAGCATTATGTGCTGTTGCAATTTCTTGGCACTCTCCTCAAAGCTCTCTCTCTCCAGGAGTGCTTATGGTTACAGTGATAACTTACTTGCAATAGAACTAAATATGTTGATTTCAAAATTAAATTTGTTAGAAACTAAGAAAATCCGAGTGGCATTTTAGGCTTCGTACTAAGTTCGTTTAACCGAAAAATGCTTTCATTATTTTACTAATATTAACAGCGATACCCAGGCATTATAACATTTGCTAATTTTCTCTGAGAGCATAGAAACATGTTTTCTTGGCTGCAAAATGAACCCTATATTTAAGTAAACTGTTGTGATACAAAACATAATGTCACAATATTCGCAGATCAATAACATTCGTTAGAGTGACTCTGGCTGAATTAAAAAAGTCTTCTTAAAGTATTGAAATAAACTAAAGACGTATCATTTCTTTAGCACACCTGATGCAATACATGTTTTTTGTTGGTGGTCGGGAAAGTATTCTGAATAGAAAATACCTTAAACTAAATGTTGAACTTCTAACTGAAGGCAGTAATAACATTTTGAGTTATGATATGTTTTGTTTTGTTTTTTTATGATTAGTTTTTTGATTTCGACTCGAGAAATTGAAACAAAATATATTTTTACACAGTTTTGTTTCTTAATCTGAAACAGAATTGAAACCAAATGTAGGTACGTTTCTTGACATAGAAAAAGGCCTGGCGTCAAACTGGGAAACGTTGAAATAATTTATTTTCTGAATTTGCAAAACCGGGCTTTTAGAAATTTTCACAGCAATTCAATGTTATCTGCTTTTTGAATTGAGATATTTCAAACGAAATAATACAAACAACCCGTTTCATAAACTGAAGCAAAATCAAAATTGTTTCTAATTTCGTTTCGGGTGTAATAATTGTTTGTAATTTCGTTTTAGATGTACGAAACAGAAACACGCAATTCAATACAATTTTGATTTGATTTCAGGAATCAGAATAAAAATCGTGTATGTTATTAATTTAAGTTGCAGAAAATGGGACAAATCAAAACTATTTTCGAGCTTGATTTCGTTTCGGTGGCAGTGCCATCCTTATGTACGGAGGTTTTTTTTTATAACTGATTTTTATTATATTTTGAGTATTTCTTCGGTTAAAATGTTGCTCACCCCAGTTTTCGCAAGTACATTTTATAATTTAAATGTATTGAAAGTGGTGTCTAAAAATTCAACTTTTTGCAGAGAAATAAAAATTGTGTTGTCCTTTAACTTAATTTTTAATTTTATCTTTTCAGGTTTCTGTACCCTCAACGGGCCAACTTGCCATGGATATTGTTTGTGGCGATCATACGGCTTCACGTTGCAGTGCAACAAAATGGTTCAATTATATGGGTGATGCCAATAATGTTTATGTACCTTTTCAAATAACCTATGTACAGCATGAGAATAGTTCGTCCATTATTGATGGTTACCGTCCACTGGATCCTCATACAGTTCCTTGCAGTAGTCCATTAAATGTAAGGCTTCTCCAGCCATCAATCATTCTAAGTGTAAACACAAATGTAATATTTCATTTTCATCTATTGTTGCAGGATAAGACGCCGGCATGCTCCTGTACCGATTGTGAGGCATCGTGTCCAAAACCGCCACCAGAGCCTCCAGCACCACAACCATTTATGATTGGCGGTTTTGATGCGTTTACTGTTATTATGATAGCTGTTTTTGTTGTTGGAAGTCTCTTGTTCCTAATGGGCGTTTGCTTGTTCCCCTCTAAGAATATGGATGGTAAATTGTTTAAATGTTTCTTTTAGCGTTTTCCTTTCACAATTTTACAACTAAATTTGCAAATACTCTTATTTTTTCAATATAAGTATATTTTTAATAATGAGATCTGTGCACCCTAAATATGAGTTGGATAATTTCGGTTTTTGCAAATATTTATATTTATTGTTTGTTTTTATTTCATTGTCGTCAACACACTGCAATATGATTTGGTCTCATTTACTTTTCTATAGGGCGGTCCGTGCCTTGCACACACATAATAGCAGTAGCAAGTTTATATTATATTCGTTTTTTTTTTATTTGAAGAAAAAAAATCTTTATGAATGCATGAAATAGAAAATTATTAATCTAAACAGCTACAGCTGCATTGATAAAGAACCTTTACACCCGCATAGTGACGTTTTCAAGACTAATTCATTGTATAGATTGGCATACAATGGAAATTTGAACTATTCACTTGAGCAAGTAATTACATTAAATGCAATTTAGTCCCGTCCCCATAGAGATGTAGTAGAAGTGAAATAGTTGTACAAACTTTCTAACCCAAACTTCATTGGCATATAATAATGCGATCTTAGGTTGTGTACCAAAATGCGAATATATGTTTGTATGATTTGTTTTTATCTTAGTAACTAATATCGTAAAATTGAATTTGTTAAAAACCTGGCTATGGAGAGAAAGTCAATACCATTTTGTTGTATTTATTAATTATAAGTAAACTATAAATGCACTGTTGTTGTAGACGTAACACAATAAGATGTGACTTGTGGAAATACGAAAAGGAAGAGAGGACTTGATTTTAAGACTAATATAAGGGTAGTGTATAAAGTATGTGTGCAGTGAATGGACAAAATGCGAATTTGGTTTTAGTTTTCAAACAAGGTTGTTGTTTCGAGTTGTCGTCATATGATAATATACAGGGATGGGGGCTCGAAGTGTTAACAAATTCACGCTGTTGTAACAAACAAATGGCTAATCTAATGTCGGTATGATCATTTCTTAATGTATTATCGAACGATGACACATTACACTGATACGGGTAGCAATAATAAACGCCATGCTGGTGGACGTTCAAAAACAATAACATCAGCCGAAGTAGTTTCATAAGTGAAGGCGAGAGAATTCAAAGCAATCTACAACAATGTGCTCGTATCGTACTATTGAAGGTGTTAAAATACTTGTAAGTTGGTACCGGCCTTGGAAATTTGTCTTTGGTCTTTTCTGACGAAACAATTTTTACGGTTTATTGCGTATTATTAGAGTTTAAATCAAAAGACAATTTAGATTAGCGAATGGCTCTGCTTCATTGAATAGAGCGTAAAGTTAAATCAACAAATTTACCGCTAACAATTTTTAAATTATGTTGTTACCTTGGGCACGTAAACAATTCGGTAGAAACCAACAAGACTCGTCGCCTTCTTATAAAGACCATGAAACCCAATGTTTTTTACAAGAGGAAGTTCGCAGCTTCATTTCTTCACAACGATCGCCACCTTATTCCTCGGAATTAAACCCAATTCCCTCATAAAGACATTCACAAGGCAACGTGGCTATCTCCTGATCATAACACGAGAAATTAGATTTATCATGTGATGAAAGGCATGCGTCTAGTGTCATGGACGTTCGTGTGATTCGTGGTGCTAATATTGACTCAGATCACCACCTGGTTGCAGCTAAGGTGCGCACGAGGTTAACGAGAATGAAAAATGTTCGTAACTAGACACAAAGAAAGCTCGACGTCGCTAGGCTGCATACCCCTGAGATAGCCACAGCCTACTCCACCAAACTCTCACAACTACGACAACTAAACGCCCTTGATCCTGATGTTCCTGACGCACTATGGCAACTGCTGCAAAAACCATACTTGGGTATGAGAAACCGCGCTCAGACAAGCCCTGGTACGATGATGAATGTCGCATAGTGCCTGAGGAACAGGATGCTGCATACAGGGCAACGTTGCAGCCAGTTGTGAAGCGTGCAGTTAGTGAATGCTACAAGGAGAAGAGAAGAGAGGCACAACAACTTTTAAGACGGAAGAAGAAGTATAGGGTATGGAACAGGGCTCTCCTCCTGTAAGGACAGTGAGGGGAATCTGGTCACAGATATGCAAAACGTTCTGCAACTATGGAGGGAGAATTTCTATAAGCTCTTAGTTCCGGATGGCAGCGCGAGTGAAGAAATCACAATAATTATCGACAATGGCATAAATTGGCCAGCTCAGAGCCAAACAGAGATCAGAACAGCAGTATTGCGGCTTAAAAACAACAAAGTTGCGGGCGCTGATGGCCTGCCAGCAGAGCTGTTTAAAACTGGCGGCGATGAGCTGATAAACAGCCGGCATCGGCTCCTAAATACGATTTGATTCGAGAAAAACATACCCGATGATTGGAATTTGAGTGTACTGTATCCTGTGTTTGTAAAAACATATAAGATCTTGTCGAGTGTGGGAACGACTAAAGCCGTATCAGTGTGGCTTTAGATATGGTAAATCAACAACTGACCAAATATTCATACTACGACAAATTCTGGAGAAGATCATGAAAAATATATCGACACGTATCATCTTTTTGTCGATTATAAAGCTGCCTTCAATAGCCCGATAGTCCGAGTTTGAAATTCCTACGAAGCTTATACGTCTTTGTAAGATGACTGACACAAAGTCTTCAGCGAATATAGGCAAAGATCTAAGCGAGCCTTTTTACACCAAACGAGGATTTAGGCATGGCGACAGGCTATCGTGCGACCTTTTCAACATACTATTGGAGATGATTATGAGGAAAGCTGAAGTTAACAAGACTTTTGCCATCTTTAATAAAAGCCATATGTTACTTGCATATGCAGATGACATAAACATTATTGGCCGAAAACTGTTAGAGATATTACTGCAGCCTTCTCAAGCATCGAGAAGGAAGCAGCGGGAATGGATCTAGTGGTAAACGAGGGCAAAACAAAGTTATTGGTTTCAACGAACAAAGGTTCTCGTTTGGGCCGCTGTAAACAAAATAATGTCAGTCAGTAATAAAATAATGTCAGTATGGAGATAAAGAGGAGAGTATTGCTTGCAAACAAATGTTACTATGGAGAAGGAGAAGCGCAGAAGATTGAAGTGCTTGAAATTATTTTCTACGGGCAGGGTATAATAGATAAGGATGTCTATTCCAGTCGCCACCTAAGAAGAAGAATTTGTCTTGACTAACCGTACCGATAGTACGCAGTAGAGCTAGGCCGACGAATACCACATTTTCACATTTGGTTTGGTACAAAACACCAGTGATTATAACTCCCATACAAACCACGTACAGGTTTTAAATGTAGATTTCGAAAAACATTCGCAACCAAACATAAAGTAAACTTGTCATTGCTAAGTTAAGCATAACACCGATGTAATCCCTATGTATTGTATGATGTTGATATAAAAACTGCCCTGGTATAAAGAGCGTCGCATTGTGTCGGAGGATGTTGCATGCACATGCACAATTCTTACAAGGAGAAGAGAAGCAGAACCTCGTTTTTAAGTGGATGAATTGGCTGTGAGAAGAGCGAGAATGTGGGGAAATATTAAGGTGCAGTGACAGAGGTAAAACCCGAAAAGTCACCGATTTAAATTTGGCCACGGATACGCATTGTTCTGCAACTAAGGAAGGAAAAGCTATATGTGTAGTTAGCTTCAGATTACAGAACCGAAGAAATTACACCAATTATTAATGATGATATAGATAGCCTAACACATATACAACGGGAGATCAGAATAATGATAATAACAACAACAATGTTGCTAGTATTATTAGTAGTCTACCAGCAACCTTTTTTTAACGATGAATTGATCATATGAGCTCCTAAATCCGATTTAGCTTAATAAATACAAGTCCAGTTAGTTGACTTCTGGTACATGTCCTGTGGTAAAAAAGAGGAGTCAATTTTATAGACTAAATATCGCGGCATCAGTCATTTTCCCAAAGTCTATAAGGTTATGTAGAGTGTGATATCTGTAAAAGTAAAGCCTGTTTTATGTAATCAAATTTAACCTTATCAGTGCGGTTTTAGATCTGGTAAATTTACAACTGACAAGACGTTCATACTAAGCCAACATGGGTCTGGCGGTAAACGAAAATAAAACCAAACTATTTGTTTCGACAAACAAAAGTTCTAGTACATTTGGATCGCTGTGCGAACATTGACAACTATAACTTTGCAGTGATGGATGAATTTATCTACTTCGAGAAGTGTATTACAAAAGAGTATTATCTGCAAACAGGCGTTACGGGCTTGGCAAGCAGTATAATGGCAAAGCTCTCTTTCGACTAATAAGAATTCTACTATGTCAGACAATAGTTCTGCCTGCTGTGCAGCGCAGTATCCTTGGTTATTATGCAATCAGATGAATTGATTCTGGGCGTCTTCGAAAGAGAAGTATATATAAGGACCCGTCTTCGTTTATGGAGAGCACCGTCGTCACAACAATCATGAACTGCACGAGTTGTATACCGACATGGATGGACCAAAACTTCCTAGCACGAATAGTTTTTGAAAGTTCAATGCAGAAATCAAAAGTTGACGTGACGAATTGGAGAAGAAACGCCTAAGACCGAAGCTTTCGAAATTTTTGCCCACTTAAGTCATGTAATGTATATAGATTTTTTTTCTAGTCGGCATATAAATTAGTGAATGGAATAAGCTTCAATAGAAAAATCCGAATTAGTATATTAGTCTTGATCTAGCCTCTTGGAGAAAATACCAGTTCGAAACTAATTTGCAACTTTTGTGCCATAGAAATATGCCTGTCCATGCAATTAGTTTCTAACATTACGATAGGAAAAATTGTGATATTTAGTGAATTTAGAACGATTTCCAACATAGTCTAGAAATAAGTGGATTGATGAGTCCAAAACTCAGCTACCGAAATGTTTCTGCATTAGGGAAAATTGAAATAGTATTGTGCCAGTGGTCCCAAATTGGAATTAAATGTATGTCATCAAATTTCAATTTCTTAGAGAGTTGTGCTATAATCATGATGATGGAATTTATAGTTCATGTTTATTGATCGGCAAAGCGTCACAGTCAATAGTTTTAAGACTAGTTTCGAAAACATGATGTGCTTCAAAGGTAATTTTAATTTTCACTGTTCTATGGACTAGTTCTTTTTCAACTAATTGAAAGACTGGTGGCACTGCATACAGTTCATATTTAACTAGTATTTTCTTGAACTCGTTTGACCGCTCCTGCCAGTATCTTTTTACAGCAACTGTAAATCATGTAGATGGGTTAGGATTGGCTAAAAAATTGTTGAGTTTTTACTCAGATAGTCCACAAATTCTTAGTTTATAAATTAATATGTTTTTAAAAAGTTTGGCCAGGATCTACTGCATGAATAGTTGAAGTACATATCTCAATAAAATTTTAGGTTTATAACCGAAAAAAGTCTAAAAGATCCTAACTAATAATTCACAACTTTGTATTCGTTTGTCGTCACGCAACAGTAGAATATGATGATTTAATATGACATAGATAGAGAATTTGTGGCACAGACTACAATTTTGTCCATTTGCCTTGTTGTTAACACATATATATGTACATATACTATTCATTTTATATGCAAAGAATGCAGCAAATAACTTAACTCGTCTTATTGCTTCGTAACTCGTCTTAATGCTTCGCAGTTTAAAATGTTACTTACAATTCAAAATGTTAGCTTTTAAACAAATCTCCCATATATGTATGCAGACGGGTGAGCAAAACTTGTTTCTTTGTTGTGATTTAAAGCCACAGATCGTGACACTGAAGAAGAAATGGCAAAGCTCACCTAATAAAATTAAAGGTCTAAGTAATTATTCACAAACAGACTCGATTTCTTCTATTTGCAAAAGGAATTATCTTTCTGAGATATTTTGAAGTGATTCGAATTTATGCAATGCATCATAATGTATGAAATACTTCAAAATGTTCATCGAAAGACAAAAGAACTTAGGTTTGGCAAAAATAACGTAATAAAATCTTAAATGCCAATTATGATTTCATTCATACTTACATATTTTTATTTTATAAATTTAGATTTGTACAAATGTTATATCATTTTTTAATTTTATAATTAGTAATATGTTGTTATTCTTTTATGATGTTGTATGATTGGCCAACAAATTTATTTAATTCAGTTTTGGTAGGTGAAGGTTTGATGGATAACCGTTATAGTACGTCCATTGGCAGACGCTTCACCGGTGATCACACTGTCAACAATGAGTTGGCACCCGAGGAGGATTCACCACTGCAATCGAAAATATCCAGTACGTCTTGGTTTGATACTTGATCGTAAAAAAACTAACTAACAAAACACAAAACCACACTATTTGTTCTTTGTATTTGGTGGCACCCCTTTATATATGCAAATTATTTAATCTGTCTACATATAACATTCTGTTCTGTACATAAATGTATTTCTTCTACATCTATAAACTTTTCACAATATTCTCAAATCATCTGTCTAAATGCTCATCATTACAATTTCTAGAGTTTTGCGTCTGTTCGTCATTCATTTCAACAACATTACATTTATATACTTAAGAAAGCCGTCTGCCTAAAAGTCTGCTTTGCTTGTCTGTTGTTAAACAAAAACCGATTATACTAAATTGATGTTGTCTCTGCCGTTACATATTTGAAATTTATTATAGTATGTGAAGTCACAAAATTTATCCGTCTGTAACTTAATATTTTATAATTGTTTCTATACAGTTGTGTATAATTTTAATTACTTTTTGCTTATTTCGTATTTAGTAATCAATTGTTATTAAATGTGCTTTTACTTATGGGCTTTCCAAAGTGATGAAGTTTAAAACGGCTTTAGTTAATTTTAACACGTCCCGTAATTATGGACCAGGTCTGCAGAATAGTCAAAGTTTCCAAAACACTAACAATTGGCAACTTGTCTGAAAGCGTGATATTACAAATAGGGTAATAAAAAAGGTCAACATTTGTTGAATTCCAGATGACAATTTATCGTTCATTAATTATTGCCCGGCTTTAAAATGTCCGGCTTTATTTGCTATCAACGAAACAATTCTGTTATGTTTACGTGAAACTACTATGATTTATAAAAATTTTTTCGCTCAAATCATAAATATCCTTTACTGCTCTCAATATTCCACATACTTCTTCTGGATATGATTTTTTGTTCTTAAACTGGTTTAAAGCTGGCACTTGCTTCAATATTGTGTATAATAAATTCGTGTGAAACACTCGGGCGTAGCAAATATTTATCCGATTTGAAATAATATCAACTATATTGATTTTTTTTAGCATAACGTTGGTACAATCATGTAGTCAATAGAAGACAATACATAATAAAAAATACTCATTTTTAACTTCATTTCAAGCATAGCATTCCTGTCTTTGCCTTAGTGTTGTTATGAGACCAAAAGTTTTGAAACGTTATAAGACTTGCTAGTTTACTTATTCTACTATTGGTTTTAGTTCGTTGGAAATGTTGATGACCTACGAAAACTTGTGAATTAAATTTTCAAGCGTCGAAGGCAAGGAATTGCGCTCGTTAATGTATGCTTTTCGTTTCTTATCCGTTTGTATTAATCTACACTATTAGGTGGATACAACAAAACAAGTTTTCACTACCTAAATGAACCAAAATTATAGCAAAATATTAAAAAAATAGCATTGATGACAATTCGTCCGCTTTTCGTTCCCAGTGGGATTTGAATTCATTGAACCCAACTGAGCTCTGGCAGATACTAGTGGGTAACACAATTAGAATTTTGCTTTGTGAAGCGGTGAAAATTAAGTTTTCCGAAATTCGATCGTCAACATTGCAGATTTTCGGATTATAAAAAAAATTTATTTAATTGATATAGAAATTAGCTACGCTTAATTAATAGCTGTGAAACTATGGATTTAAACACTGAATAACAGATTTAAATAAAAACATTTAAGACATCAATTTATCATTTCTTGCCAAACAGAAAATTTCTGCTAACAGAAATGTTCTAGAAACGAAACTGGCTTAAAAACAATTATATTGGAAATCAACTTCTACTAAGAATTTACACATTCCGACGCCGTTCCACAGTGATTGCTGATATTTGAAGTAGAATAGTGAAGGATAGAAAAAAGTGAAGAATTTCTATAGACATAGACATAGATTGGAGTGGCTCTGATGGAATTGCCATTATAGTCCCTATTTGCAGGTTTACCAATTTTATTTCGAAAATTAAATGCAATATATAAATATTGATGCTTACAGAATCGTTTAGAAAGATAACTGAGTTGTTGAAAATATGATCTGAAATCGTTGGTAAAAAATAGAATGGCAATGTTTAATCAGAAAGCAATGCTAATCCAATTAGATACCAAATTGTCTTGCAAACTGTTCCAGTACCAACACATATTATAATGTGACACTAAGGGGTTCTTAATTTACCCAAGTCTTTGTTGCAACAAAAATAATGTTAAATATTCCTTTAACGGATATATTGTTCGTTTAGTTCCTTTCAATGCTTTCAATAAGCACAATTTGAGCCACAAAATTCTTCTTTCTGAAGTTTAAACGAAATACCCTACTGACAGATCCCAGTAGTACCACTTCCGCGTTCACTGGTCTCCCATAATGATAGAGAGATAGATATATTCCTCGATTGACTCTGATTTGACGGCATACATCAGATTTAATAGCATCGATTGATTCTATCAGATTTGATTCAATAGAAGAGGTGTCAAGCTCCGATAAGATATAAAATAATCTGGCCCTTCCGTCAACAGAGCCTCACGTCCTTATGGTACTCTAACAGACAAAGGATGACGCATTTACAATCTTATGCCGATTTCTTAACATACACCTTTGACCTAAGAGAATATATTAATTAGGTTATTAACTGTAACAATGGTCTGTGCGAGCTCTACAACGAGAATGAATAATCCCCATTTGCGTGCAGGAAACTCCTGTTCGTGTTTTTTTTTTGTAAATATGTTAGTTTTCTATACATATAATGTACTAATTATCATCACATTTTTATTACTTTTAAGCAACTAAGTGCAATGACGTCTTAAAAGTATCCTCTGCTGCATTTATTAGCTTAGTTTGTAGTTTATTATCTGCTTTCTGAAATTGTAACTTGTCTTTTTGTATCGGGTAAGAAGCACACTTTGTTATGTGGACCCATTTTAAATACTGTGTATTCCCAAATATGACAAATTGTACTGCTGTTGATTTCCTTCCTGTTAGTTGCCAACGAAATAGAGCATAAAATGTTCAACAATATAACCATAAAGGTTAAATTACTATGTGAAGTATTCTATGTTCTTTTTCGACAACAATTTGCGTTAAATTAATGTCTTCCGCTTTAATAAAAAAAAAAATCTTTTGTGTATTTGTTGTTTTCAATGAATTAAATGTCCACCTTGATGGACTTTAGAACACCCCGTACTAATTATCCTTAAATAATTTTACGTTTTTCTCTTTGTGTCATTTTCTTAGCGGACGGCAATGAAGTCGATGGTCCTCATCACGATGGCATTGATATCGTTGTTGACTCTGAGTCTGGCTACTTTGAACATTTGGGTGCCAAAACAGAGAAATGTCTAGAGATATTTTTTACGGCCTGGGGTAAACTCTTTGCAACATATCCTTGGTTGACGCTAATCGGCGGCTTATTGTTCGTATGCGCTCTTGGTTTCGGCATTAAATTTTTGCACGTCACCACAGACCCCGTTAAACTGTGGGCCTCTCCCCAGTCACGTTCCCGCGTGGAGCGCGAATTCTTCGATTCCACTTTCCAGCCATTTTATCGCATTGAACAGATCATTATCAAGGCAGTTGATTTGCCTGACATCGTGCACAACACCTCAAATGGACCCATAACGTTTGGACCGGTATTTGAT
>JAHXMU010025143.1:72283-83740 GCA_019455685.1 Philornis downsi
GTGTTGTGCAATCGATATGGGGATATTTTAAAGATGATTTGGAGCGACTCGACGATGAGGATGAGGACAATGGTTTCGAGGTAAGTGCTAATAAATCCGTCGCAAACTAATAACATTACACAGTTCACATATTTTAAATTTTTTCTTGCACAACATAGGTTAATTATTTAGATGAATTGTACCAATGCATTAGTAATCCCTATTTGTGCTTGGCTCCCTACGGTGGCCCAGTTGATCCCGCTATTGGTCTGGGTGGTTTCTTGAAGGTGGGTGAACAACTTGGGCCCGACACTCACTACGAGCGGGCTAATGCATTGATATTGACATTCCTGGTACGTAATCATCATGATAAGGAGAAACTGATTCCGGCTTTGGAGTGGGAGGAGCGTTATGTGAATTTTATGCTTAATTACACGAAAAATCGCATGAGCAAGCACATGGACATAGCTTTCACATCAGAACGGTCTATAGAAGATGAGTTAAATCGCGGATCGCAATCCGACGTATTAACCATTCTAGTATCATACTTGATTATGTTCGTCTACATCGCCATATCGCTTGGACACGTCCAAGAAATTGGCCGCGCATTCATCGACAGCAAGATCACATTGGGCGTGGGTGGTGTCATTATCGTTTTGGCTTCTGTGGTGTCATCAGTCGGCGTCTTCGGTTACATTGGCGTACCAGCCACATTGATCATTGTTGAGGTGATTCCTTTTTTGGTCCTGGCTGTGGGCGTGGACAATATCTTCATTTTGGTGCAAACCTATCAACGAGATAGTCGTAAGCCCGACGAAACGCATGAAGAACACATTGGCAGAATACTAGGCCGTGTAGGACCATCTATGCTGCTGACATCGATTAGCGAAAGTTGCTGTTTCTTCCTGGGTGGCCTCTCCGATATGCCAGCCGTGAAAGCGTTTGCATTGTATGCTGGTATGGCGTTGTTTTTTGATTTCCTGCTCCAAATTACATGCTTTGTAAGTTTATTGACGCTGGATACAAAACGTCAGGCAGAAAATCGATTGGACGTGTGCTGTTTCATACGTGGCAAGAAAACGGATGCTTCTCCCATCACTGAAGGGTTACTTTACAAGTTCTTTAAGAGCGTTTATGTTCCGTTCTTAATGAAGAAAACTGTGCGTGTGGTTGTAATGATTGTGTTCTTCGGTTGGCTCTGCTCCAGTATTGCTATAGCCCCTCGTATCGAAATCGGCTTGAATCAGGAGCTGTCCATGCCTGAAGATAGTTTTGTGTTGCATTACTTCAAGTCATTGAATAAGTACCTGAGCATCGGACCCCCGGTATACTTTGTGCTTAAATCTGGTCTAAATTTCTCGATGACGTTCGACCAGAATCTCGTATGCTCGGGTCAGTTCTGCAATGATGACAGTGTGATAACACAGATCTACTTGGCAAGCAAGCGGTCGAATGTGACACATATTGCAAGGCCTGCTTCCAGTTGGATCGACGATTACTTTGACTGGAGCCAGGCATCTAGTTGCTGCAAATATTATCCTGATACAGGAGATTTTTGCCCACATCAAGGTAAGCTAGCAGGTAAAATGAAAATTGATATTATGAGTAAACTTCACTTATATTATTAGACTATTCCTGCGAAAAATGTAAGATAAATCGTAATGACTTACATCGTCCAGACGAGAAAGATTTTGGCAAATATTTGCCCTTCTTTCTCCAAGATAATCCTGACGATAGTTGCGCCAAAGCTGGTCACGCTGCCTACGGTGGTGGGGTGCGATACAATGTCATGCCAGGCACTAATCAAACCGATGTAGATGCATCCTATTTCATGGCCTATCACTCCATTTTAAAATCATCCGAAGACTACTACAGCGCTTTGCGTTCAGCTCGAAAGATTTCAGCTAACATTACACATATGCTGCAGGGACGTTTGATGTCTCACGGTGTACCTTTCGAAGAAGCCCTTAAAGTGGAAGTGTTCCCCTACTCGGTCTTCTACGTGTTCTACGAACAGTATCTAACCATGTGGCCTGACACATTGCAGAGTATGGGCATCTCAGTGTTGGCCATTTTTATAGTCACATTCCTTCTGATGGGCTTCGACATACACTCTTCATTGGTGGTGGTTATAACAATAACAATGATCGTTATCAATCTCGGTGGAAACATGTATTACTGGAGCATCTCTTTGAATGCTGTGTCACTTGTGAACCTGGTAATGGCAGTAGGTATCTCTGTGGAATTCTGTTCACATTTGGTTCACAGTTTCTCGATATCAACGGAGGGCACTCGAGAGATGCGTGCCGCCGATTGCCTAACTAAAATGGGCAGTTCGATATTTTCTGGTATAACCCTGACGAAATTCGGAGGTATCTTAGTGTTGGCTTTTGCCAAAAGCCAAATCTTCCAAGTATTCTACTTTAGAATGTATTTGGGTATCGTTTTAATTGGTGCAGCGCACGGTTTAATATTTTTACCCGTTCTTCTTAGCTATATTGGTAAGTACTTTGTTATTGTTATTTCATTACCCTACGCTTTGTAATTTATACGATCTATTCATTCATGCCTCTGCATTATTTTATCTTCTCTAACTACTAATGTGTCTTGAGACATCATATGAATTCGCCTCACTTCTTTTCACATACGAGTAAAAATGAGGAAAATATCTTCTCTATGTTAGATAGAATTATTTCCGGCTTTAGTTGTTTGTGAGCGTCATTATTCGTTTATGTAAATATCAGATCAAAAAATTCAAAGGAAATTCAAAACATTTTTAGTAATAACATGAAACATTGCAATAGTTTAGGTGATTCTATTATTTCTGGAAAACATAATAAATATATTTTAGATCAGTTTACTTAGATACTAGAAGTTTATTGGGTTATAATCTGTAGTCTGTTAGTCTCAAGAGACGAAATTGTTTAAACACATAGTATACTATTTTAATTTTATATTTTTATAAACTTAAATTGCTACAATAGAAGAGAGGATTTAACGGTGAGAGCTCAACGGATTACTGTTAAATATATATAACAGAAAAAAGAAATTGAGGGTCTGTCGACATCGAAGGATAAGTTCGTTCACACTGCAATAGAATAATTAATGCGTATGTTTTTTTTGTTTCGAGGGAATACTCTGTTAGCCAATAAGCTTAATTTTTCGCTGTAGCTTCAATGTAACTTTGATGTGCTGAAAAGCCTAAAACACATGTAAAATGTAAATGAAAATGTAAAAATACAAAGGCATCCACTCTACTTTTATTTTCTGCGAGCACTTTTTAACTTTTTATTTCGCCTTCTATGAGAAAAAAGTGTAGTTCATTCTATGTACAAAACAAACCATTTTGTTTCTCCTCTTCTTGTTGTTCAATTATTTTCAGGTGCACCAATGAACAAAGTTAAACTGGAAAATTTTCGACGTGAAGCATATAAAGTGCAAGAAACATCGCTATCGACTGTAAGATTTTAACGAAAATGCTTAAAAACAAATACAGTAAAATCAAAAACGAAGCCCAATAACAAGAAAAAAAGACAAGTTTATTAATGAAAAAATACCAAAAAAGGAAAAAAAAACTGTTCAAGTATTTTGAATCAAAAACTGAAAAAAAAAACGGAATTGCGAGTCGCATTTTGCTTAAACATTAAAATCATTTAAACAAATCTAAACTCGCAAACAAAGAACCAAAAAAAGAAGACAGATTAACTCAAATGTATACGCTAAACTAAACAGACATCCATAATTTTTGTGTGTGTGGAATTTGAAACGACCCAATCTAACTAAAAATGCGCATAGAAATGATATGAGTGCCTACTTTAAATGCCTGCCTGCCTTAATTCATATTGGTTTGCTATTTTTTGATGTTTTATTCTATCTATCCTTCATACCACTCTAGTACACAGTCCACAGTCTACACATACCCACCAACACATCAAGTCAGACACTCCACAAACCACAGTATAATTAGACCATTCCATTTATACAAAAAAAAAAAAAAAAACACAGATCTATACGAGGTACACCCTGATTTCTTATAGCACAATTTTTCTCGTATGATTTCCTCATTGATTTTGACTTATAGAAGTAAATTTAGTTAAAATTTTCTATTATTGGTAGTAGATAATTGTTGTAATTTATTGTTTATTGAAATTCTCTGGTTGTTTTTGATGTGATCGCAATAGCTTCTATCTGTATATAGTATTAACTTGTTTCAAATTTATTTAACTTTTGTGTAATTGGAGTAAATGGGAAGTGCGTTCCATTCTCAATTGGTATTTAATCATATTTTTTATCATTTGCACGACAGTTGTGCGACTAAGTATGAAGGAAGATCAATATTCAATTTTTGGTACAGCAGAAAAGTCAATTCATTTTGAACAAAATGGAAGTTTAATGGAAGTTCAAAAATGCTATTAGTTGCGGTGATTCCGTTCGTCTATTTCAACTATTTGGTGTCACACAATTGGAAAAGGTCCGATTTGTTACTCTTTGCTGTATAATAACATTCGTGCACATGGTGATCTAAGGAACATCTTTCATTCTTTTAAATTCAACTATTTTGTTGTGCGCAATGCTAAATCCCAATTATGGGTATGGCAGATTTCTATTGTACTTTTCAGATCTGATTAGGTTCACGTTTAGGTATAATTGACCGCTTTTTGAAGAAAGTCTGTAGGTGAAATTCTGTTTTTGCCATCGACATTTAGTTTTGGAGCGCTCAAAGTCTTGTGTGATATTATGGGCAAGGAATTTCCATTAAAATTTGATAGGTGGGATGAGCAGGCAGTTGGTATGCCATGTAGAATTGGCAGTACAGTAAAATATTATGTTACTTACCACACAGGCGAAAGTCTATGGAGACGTCTATAGAGATCATAAGTGCAAGATTTTTTTTTCGGTTTGGAAAACTTGTCATTAAATGTCATTGAGGAATGATGCCCAAAGTGGTTCTGCATATATGAAAACAGAGAGATCCTTTATTTTGTTCTGGGATCTTTTAGGATCTTATTCCGAAATATTACTTTAGTCTTGGTATATGGAGTGATTGGAGAAATTGTCGGAAATTACTCGGTAAAATCCTCGAGTACTGTGTATTTCGACATATTTGCAAAAAATCCGTAATGGTGAGAAGAAACGCCAAAAAAACATTGGTTTTATTTTGTGTATATTTACACCAGATGAGAATTTTGTAGTATTTGCAGAGTACGACGGAATTGATATTTTTTGTCGGGTAAAGATAAATCTTTGAAAGACAAATCTTAAAGGCAATAGATAGTAATTAGATAGGTAGGGGAAGCGTTTGTAACAAAGCGCAGTTTCCATTTACACAACAATACGATAGTCGAAGACGAGTAAAGAAAGAATAGAATGAACAACGCAAAAAATGGGGTGAAACTACAAGGACATTCGAAGTGAGCAGTGAAGAAAGGTGAACGTGGTATGCCGCGTTCAATCCCAACAGAACACGAACCTTAACTAAGCAGAAGTATTCGAAATCGTTCAGGAAAGCTTCTCTTACTCTGCATTTTTTACCTGAGTACAGGAATTTCTCTATCTCCACTTCATACTCGCATATACTATAATGCTTGAGTCAGTATCTAATGTTACAATGAACTATGGGAAACTCAGACAATATTGTCTCAGATCCAATCACACGTTTCAATTTGATGAGTATATTGGGTTTTCTACATGTGGTCCGACAGGTTTACAGTTGGTTTAATTGGATAACCATAGTTAAAGATCATATTGAAGGAATGAGTCCAAGATATCCAGTCTACTTTGGTTAGGACCTTTCGCAATGTGGGTGGTTAGCACATTTAAAGTCGTCGAGCAGTGAGAAATGTTCTCTTATAGTGGGTAGATATAGAGCTTCTTAAACCTTTGCTATGGGTGCAAAAGAGTAAAAATGACAAGTAACAAGTGTTTAGATGTTCATCACATGTGTGAGATGTTTGATCCCATGCTTTCAAGCTTAAACACGAAAACTAAACTGCTGACTTAGCCAAGATTTTCGATGGTTTCGACTTGAGGATTTCTGCTTTTGTTTTGCTTTTGCCCGCATAAATGAGCTTTGTACCTGGTCCGACTCGAGGCGTTTGGTACTTTTTACTGTTGCTGGTTTGGTCCTGTCCTACATAGTGGGATGTTCTAAAAATTGACGGTAGAATTAGATTTCGCATTTTTATCACTTGTAAGCAGTAAATCTTCACACACTATATCGGAAGGATTTCTATGTTTAACCTACTAGACAAACCTTTAAATGTTTGGGAGCCAATCGCACAGCTTCCAAGATTAATTTTTATTTTTTAAAAATTACAAATAAAAACTAGTCATTTATAACTTACTAAAATATTCCGTTAAAGGTCAGAGGAGCAATCGTTTGGTGGCGATTTTTTCTCAATTTTTACAGAGAAGTGTAAAAAAATCTAGGTTAATGCGGCCCATTGATTACAAATTGATAAGAAAGTAATTGAATTTTGAAAAGTCGTGTAATAAGAGGCTCCAAAAGGATCGTGGAAATACAGTCCATTTTCATTCTCAGAAATGAATTTATCAGACGTGTGGTGGGATGTTCCAATTCGTATAACTGCTTGAAACACATTAAGCTTCGAATATATAGGTTAAATAGATCATTTGTATGGAAGGAAGGTAACAGAAGGGACGATTGGAAGGTAACAGAAGGGACGTGATGTGATTAATCAATCGATCTTCTCAAATTTTACAAAGCATTACAAATTAACGCAATTTTTGGTGTTTTTCGGGGAAAGTTTTGAATATTGGAAAATCGGTCATTTTGTATGGGAGGTACATGAAAAAGGTGAGTCGATACGATACGCCGGCTACGATCTGCCGAGATATTAGGCTAAGACACATTTTATGAATGTCTAGTGCACATTTGTCGTGTCTAATACACTTTTGGTCAAAAGGTATTTGACACTTTTTGAATTTTATCCTCTTGACTGTGTAAATAAAAATTGATGATCGATTTCTATTTTTGATTTTTAAAAATAAAATCGATCTCGATTTTTATTTTTGATTTTTAAAATATATTGTAATTAGTAAAATATTATAGTAAAATTTTATAATTTGTTTGTATAACAATAACAATCAACAGTTACATCTGTGCTTGTAAGGAAAAAGGGCATAAGCGGAGTTAGGACAAAGTCGAGTTTATTAATTATTGTTATTGTACTTATTTTGATATATATATTTACGTCTAATTCCCATTTCAAAAACGTTCCAAAACAGCGATTTTTAAAAAATTACGTAATATCTGTAAATACTGATATAATTAATTTTTTGTGTGCGATTTAAAAATTCCGTGTATTTGGAAAGTTGCAACAAATTTCCGTGATAGGGATTTTTTGAAAACGTTTAATATCTGAAAATGATGAATTCCGAGTTAAATCGTTTTCCCTTGTAAATATAAACATTTTTATGGCATATTTATAAGGTATATTGAAAAGAAACATTTTCATATATTCCGTGTGAGTCTCACAGCAAAATATAGTAAATTTCATTTACCATACAATTTTGGTTTTCAATAAAAAAAATGTCGGACAATTTAAACTGAAGTATTTTTTCCAGTATTCTTTTATAAATTGAATTGTTTGTTCCAATATAAATTGATTACATTTTATTTTTGTGCTTATTTTTTATAGAAAATTCTCAAATGGTCTCGTTTTCAAACGTTTGTTTTGAACTGTCACACACATTAAATTTTCTTTCCTACTTTCTTTGACAATTTGCCATTTAATACAAATTCGCTAGAAAACTGACATGTAATTTTTCTTTTATTGAGATCAGACTTTTAAAATACATGTTTAAATTTAGGTTTCGTCCATTTTCTTTTAAGAACTTGCCTTTTAATGCAAATGTTGCACAATTTTTTAAAGTAAATTTTATCATGAATTTCATGTAGAAGAATATAAATTTTATCAGTTTCATTTTAAAATTGATCGTTCGTGTAATTTTGAATTTAAGTAGATCTTAAATAATATAAATTAAAATTTTTATCTTATACGATTTTCATCTTTAGTAGAAATATTTGGGAAGAATTAAATTAAAGTGTTTTTTTTTCAATCTTCTTTTGGAAATTCATCATACATTAACCTTAAAGCATTTACTGGAGAAGTATCAAACAATTTAGATTTGAAATGTGTTCTCTGTATTCCTTGAATATTTCTCGATCAGTATAATGTAGATAACTTAATTTAAAAAATTTTATTCAAGTTTTATTGAAACTTATAGAGAAGGGGTCTTTGAACGAAGCAAATGTTTGACATACTTATAGGAAAAATCGGTGGACCTAGAAGAAAATAATGTCAATTTCCAAAACATCATTGATTGATGGATGTAAAAACCCGTTGGAATTGTTTTTCCTTATTACTCTAGTCCCAATCCAACTATATGCTAGATGTGACCCAGAAAATAGCTCTGTTCAATTCATATGAAGTCTCAAAGATTTCAAAAATTGTTGTCCACATATAAAGTGATATAAAACCAAAGCTTTGTCAATTATAAACATTAGTGGTTCTAATGTGGAGTGTGCAGAACCCATGAAATGTTTTGTAAGCACATTTATTCTTTATTTTCAACAGTATTATTTAGAGTACAATATTGTCAGATTGTATAATAGAAACATGTTTTTACCAATTAGTATTTAAGACAGATTTAATCATGGTTTGTTCATGTCCCGTATTGGTTATCGAGTGTTTGAATGCTTTATCAAATTCACCGGGTTTCGAGTTATTCGAAAAAAGTATTTTTCCAGAAACTGGTTAAACTGATTTTATTCGAATTGTCTCAATGTTTCCGTAAAGGAATTATATTTGTTGTAATACCCTGTACGCAGACGTAGATTTAGGAATGCTGTTGCTTTGCAGCTACGATGTGTATTTTTCTGTGTAAATCAATTCCGTTACTGCATTCTTGTATTTTTTGTTTTTGTTGTAAACATTGTGTGTTATTTGTGCATTAGTTTCATAGTTCTACTCCAGGTGATTTGGTGGAATCATATCGCAAACTTTACAAATATAATTTTTTTCGTTAATAACTTCGGTTTGCAGAAAAAATATTTTATTTGTATATTTATTTGTTACTCGTGTATTTTACTCATGATTATAAAAGAAAATTGAAAACGATAATTTAAGTGCAATAATCTTTAATTTTCACTAGACTGTAACTTTGTATTTTTCTGCGATGTCACGTTATTGGCCTTTTCGGTTTATTTACGACACTATAAGAATAAATTATAAAGACTAACTGTATAACTCAAATTTCGTAAAACGGATAGTGCGTAACGAACGTTATGTTAATATAAAATTGGGAGAGTTTCTCTCTAACCATAGTTAGCGTATTAGATTAAATATTACAGCAAGTTAAATACACTGGTCGGCGCTCGAAGAGTTACCATCTAAAAATGGTGTAATTTTGTTCATTTTGATTTTTGTTATTTGCAAACTTCAGCATATCTTAAAAATATTTCAAATTTTAAGAAAAATATGTTATTATTCGATGTAGTCACCTTTAGCATAAATAATACCATCGGTCCTGTCGCCCATTCTGGGCGGCAATCTTCGACTGCTTCATATTTTGTTGTTGATACTTTGGACTCCAAAATGGACCATATTGAAGAATTTATTGGGTTTAGGGCCGGGAAATATGGTGACCATTGTTGTGAAGAATGAATCTGTTAAATGTTTTTTTACGACAAAAAATTGGATTTCAAAGGTTGGGTGGGCTCTCCTAAGATGTTTATGTGCCCAAGTTAACAAAACATCGTTTAATATATTTTCTTTGTAGATTTGTTGATTTACCTTTACGCCCTGTGCAATGAAAACGAGCGGTGAGTGTCCCGCCGCAGAGCTTTAGCTCCTCCAAATTGTCTTTTCGGTTTGTCTACATATTGCTGAACTATAAAAATGTGTACACCACAATAGATCAAATTTTCAAGCTCGCTACTAACATGCAAAAGTTTTAGCATCCTTGCTCTTGTTTTTTTTTTCTATTTTGTAGGCCTTCAATCGTAGTTAATTTTTAACATGTGCCCCATGCTACGAGCAGACGCATTGATATTTTTCACCAATTGAACTCAGCTTTGTCGTGGATTACGTAGAATTCTTCACCGAAGTGAAATGATATTTCGTAGTCTTGTAAATAGCATAAGAAACTAACGCCTGTCAAAAAGTGAGCGGGCTGTCATTAGTCGCTTGGTTGCTACAGCAGCGTGAAATTTTTAGCACTTCGACACTCGCTGTACGCCACTCTAGTACTATTATCAAAGTGAAAAATTTAATCAAATATCCTAATTGTTTGGATATTATTTTATTATAGAAAAGTATAGCTCGGTTGTGTTTCGACAGAACTCTGATGTCGCCACATATTTTAGTTTCTTTATTTAATGTTTCTTATTAGAATTTTATTTATTTTTTGGTTATTAATGTTTCTCTTTAGCATGTATTGTTTGTCCAAATTCGTTGTAGGACCTTTATGTGCTTTTGAAAATATAGAATCATTCAACGTATATGCGAAAATCTACAGAAAAACATTAACACCAACTCATGTCCCTATCATAACACCTCCACCCAATCAACCTTTACTACTAAGCTTATATTGCGCTAAACTTATACACTAAACCACACAAGAAACAACACTTATAAACATATGCAAATGATTTCAAATTATTTTTAACAAAGCATTATTATATTTCTAATTCGTATTTTCTCTTCCTTGTGAATTGATCAAACTATATAGGCGTGATGCAAGGTCCCCGTGGAAGATCAACACATAACATTCGAGCCAAAGCAAAAGCATCATCATCATCGTCAACAGCAACAACAACAACAACCACAACTACAACCATACCCACCAATCGAGGAAATATACCAAACAACGCCCCAACATTCGCAACAACCGCAACAAGCTTTCATCCAGACGAAGCCATCTTCGACAATACTAACAGCTTTTCTCCAATGTGTCCATCGGCCTCACAATCGTCCTTCGGAAGTGTAAACTCAGCCGCAAGTCTACAACCCTCAGCCACCGGGGGCTACAAACGTTTGCCCGATAATTGATGTACAATTATTTTAGAGGATGTCCAGTCAGAAAGCTGAAACGATCACACCGGCTGAGCCATTTTGTTAATTTATATTTTATGCTGAGTATTAGTTATTGGAAGACAACGTCGATGATAATGAAGTTGACGACGTACTCTTTTTCCATTAAAAGAAAGGAAAATAATAATAAGCATATCTTACTATAAGTTTGCTGCACCTGTTCAACGATCATAAGATCTTGAATTTTATAACAGTTCTCGCAACCAACCGCTCTCCCTCCATCCCATAACTCTATTTTTAGTTTAGTTTTTAGCTAAATATTTTCATAATTATTTTTAATTCTATATTTCTCGTTAAGGACGTGCTTTAAGGGCTTAGAAGCGGTAGTCGAATAAAATTATGCATCTCTTTTTGTATTTAA
>JAHXMU010025144.1:0-13700 GCA_019455685.1 Philornis downsi
TAACGCATGCAAATTTTGCTGCCGTATTCACAAACAAAGGCCATATTTTTATTTGTTTTATTTTGATGCCTGCCAGTGCTTTTGATTTTATGACGTCGCCTGTGTTTGTGCTGACGCTAATACGCAGTAGGTAAGAACGTACAGGATTCCTCCTTACAACACGATAAGTGTGTAACATTCATAAAATGTTGCAAATGTTGTATTTTGTAAATTATGACAGGATAGCACTTTTTCTTTTAGATTAAAAAAACTTCGATTTCCTTGTATTTTCAGTTAATTTTTCCATTTCCTTTAAAAAACGCATTCAAAAAATGCGACGAGAAATAAAAATCCTTTTAAATATAAAAAAATGGAAACCGTTTGTTTCTAAATTTTCGTATACATCGTTTGAATTCCGTACTTGTGTTTTCGAAAGCTTTAACTCTTTCGATAACAAAATTTGATTACATAATTACATACAATTTTAATGCCGGATGCCAGAAGCTGAAACAAATCAAATTCCTTCACATCTTAATGGGTATATTGGTGAGTGATATTTGCAAATTATTATTAGTTGATCATAAGTATATGAATTTATATATTTTTGTTTTATATTAATTTTTAAATTTACTTTGGAGTAGTATTTATTTTAATTTATGAAAATTGTAATTTATTTAATACTTTCGAACTGTGAGACTTTAAAATAAATTAATTGGAATGCTTTAACTAAAAAAAACTTCTGCAACTTGGATTATTTTTATTTTCCTTCATCCCCTATTTTTAATGCACGTTAATTGGAAGCGTTATATGTTAGGTTTATGTTTTAGTCTAAGCTATGTTTTGTTTTTTGTTTCCTAAATTTTCGATTTTAATTCTAGTAGTATTTATTTTATATGTACATATTTTATAATTTATTTAACATTGGCGAAGAGGCTATAAATAACAAGATTTTTAAATTAACAAACAAATAAATTTCGATTTTGATTCATACATCCGGAACAAAATTGAAAGCAATTTTGACTCTGCTACTCTTAGTTTGTATTTCATTTGAAAATTTTCAGTTCAAAATGAAACAGATAAGTGATGTATTTCAATGGCTATGAACATTTCTGAGATCCTGGTATCATAAATTTAAATAAAAAATTATTTAAATCATTTTTAACTTTCGCCATTTGGAGCCAGTCCTTTCTTTTTCTCTGTCAAGAAATTAAACTACATTTTGTTTCAGTTCTGATTAAGACAAAAAAAGAACGAAACTGCGTCAAACTATATTTTCGTTTCAGTTTCTTGAACCAAAATATCTGTCTCATTACGTTTTCGCAGAGAAACCGAATTAATGTAGATTTCCAACATCTTTTCAGTGAGCAAAGAAATCAATGCATGAAGTAAATGGACGTTTTGAATATGAATCGCAGACAAATTTCCAATGTAATGTAAATAAATGTGCAATATCAAAACCGAAACAACACTGAATTTTCATGAAGTGAACTAAAATAGGGTCTAAATCCTTTTTGGGATCTCTCTCACCATCAAACTTTGTCTTGATTATAGTTGTTGAATGGGAACGATTTTTTGCTTTCTTCTACAAACTGCAATTATGCAGACATTACGCAGATTTTGGATAAAAAAAACATATTCAAATGTACAAGAGGACAAATCACTCAATCGTTGTAATTTTTGTTACGAGAGAGACTGGTTTACTGATCGCTATCAGCATCTACCTACTACATTTTTAGTTTCAAAACAGAGAAAATTACAGACAAAGGCTGAATTTGTCTCTGGAGTGAATTTTGTTAAGTCTTTACGCTAACTCAGCACATATTTATACGCTCACATTCTTTTTTTTGCAGTACCGAACTTCGGTTGTTTAAATTTTTATTATACCAGGTGCGATTCTTTTCATATGTCACTAATTATATTACTAATATCTATAAAAACATTAGCAAAAATATACAAAATTATCAAGATATTGAACAAAAGAGAGTTAACAAGACAGCAGTATTAGTTTTCTTTCCGGTCCCTGTAATAGTCTCAATTTCCACTCCAGATACAAATGCGTCCTCTGTCTGAAATTATTCCCTGTGACTTCAACAACTTTTCTCATGACCTATACTATCGTAACAATAATTTAAAAGTGCCAGGAGAAATTTACTCAAAAGACAGCGGCTACATTTGACCCCATACATTTATTCTCTGTGCTTGAATTGCAATAAATAAAAATAACATCAACACTCAGCGCAAAATAGCAATATAAACGGAATTATTTACTAGAAGTCAGTTTCGATTAATTTTCTAAAGTTTAAATAGAAATCATTTACGTAAATTGGCGTGAAACCGAACAATGTTTGGGATTTAGCAGTTCACAATTGCAAACAGCATTATGGAACGGAAGCCTGTATAAAATATTTATGTAGACAGATGTATACACTTGTATGAGTGTAGTCAGTCTTTGTATTCATTGTATTATTTGGTTTCTTCTTCTTTCTTTCAGTTCTTTTGTTTTGTTTTAAAAATGTTTTGTTCTCTGTTATTGTAGGTTTTGTTTATTTATTTAACTTCAAATTCAAAACAGCTGAGCTCTTCCGCTTGTTTGCTTTGCTGCCTAAAGGGTTCGATAAACGGAACAGAAATCAAGTCTGGATAGAAGAAAAGAATTCATAAAAAATGATTTATTCGGAAGTACCTTTCCACTGGACATTTTATGGCAGATCAAACTGTTAGGGCATTTTTGTTAGGCTTAGACCAACACATAAATGACAAACAAATTATGGCTTTTTCCACTAATGTGGAAACAATTTCAGAAAATAACTTTTTAGAAAGAATCATCTGTTTTCAAAATAATCTACCTATATAATACACAGGTGTTCCAAAAAAGTAGTGGAATTAAAGTAAAATACGATTTGAAAAGTTAACGTTTCGTTTTGGATGTTTTGCAAATGAACATTTTCTCATATGAAATGAAGTTCGAAAACAGAAGTTGTAAACAGCTGATATTGACTTGAAAATAAAATTTAGTTATTAAAACTACTATTTGTGATTTTTTGTGCATAAAATGAAAGGATAAATAAATAATAAGGACAAATAAATAAATAAAGGATAAACTAATAATGAATGTGGTGTTAGTGTCCACTATATACCAAACCAATGAATACGCAAGAGCAAAATTACAAAGGCGAATTTTGCGCGATCACTCAAATCCTTTGGATATGGGTAACACTACCTAAGCACACACACATGTATGTGCTTAAGTACATTCAATATACTTTTAATAAAAACTATTATGTTTTTACAAAATTATGGCATCAACAAAGATGCATTTCGTAACATTTTACATTGCATAAAATTGAGACTGCCTGAGTCATCCATTCCGGCAGAACTACAGCTTGCTGCCACATTAAGATTTTTAGCAGAAGGAGGATTTCAACGAGGGGTCGGAAAAGACACTTATGTGGCCTTAGCACGGAGCACCACCTGCAAAATTTTAAATCAAGTGCTTATTGTTCTAGAAAAATATATTTGTCCAAGGTGGATTAAATTGAAATGACAAAATTTGTCTAAGCGCCACTTCATGCACAAATTTGGTATTCCCGGTGTAGAAGGATGCATTGATGGAACTCACGTAGGAATTACTAAGCCGTATTCAAACAAGGAAACTTTTTATTCAACCAAAGGAATCTGACCAGTTTTATTTATTATACTTACATGTTTACTTGCAAAAATTTTTGTTTCAAAATAAAATTTCAAAGTATTTTTAAACCACTTCTTTTTGCCTAAAAGTGGTTTCTAGAACAATGCAATTTACTACGATTTGATGTTCGAAAACAAAACAGAAATGAAAAGTAAAAAGTAAAATTCAGAACACCCAAGTGTCAAATTGAAGTGATTTCAAACTACTTTTACTTCAAAGTAGAATCTGCAACATACCTGACAGTTTATCAAAATGTTCTAATATAAGGTACAGTAAAAATATATTCATTACCTTTTTAATAGATTATTTTAGTAATCTGTATCTCGCGTTGTGTAAATGCGATTGGGTTACGCTAGATGGCATTAGAAAGATAAGATTTCGTACTTAAAAAAATGCTCCAACGGTTTTATCAGTGCTTGGCTTAGATTTGTTTGACCGCGTCTCAAAAATGGACACCAACAAAAGGAAAATACGCCATATTTCACAGTTTTTACTCGACTTAGGCGAAAACACAGGGCAGGCTTCTGAAAATGCTAGTAGCATTTATGGTCTTGAAATTGTAGCAACCAATTATGTGTAATTATGATTTTGTTGATTCTGTTCTGGCAATTTAAATGTCAAAGATGCACCACACTCTGGAAGATCAATTGTCGAAAGCAACGTCGACAGAATAATGGAAATCGTCAAGTTCGACAGTCACACAAAAAACACAATGCACAAAAACCCGTTTGGAACCACATGAACAAAGCTGGATATCAACAAAGCTCGATATTTTTGCGCCAAACGAGTTAACGCAAACTCTGCGAATCGCAACAAAATTGACACATTTCTGAAGCGGATGGTGTCTGGTGATGTAAAATGAGCCTTTTACGACAATGTCAAGCACAAACGGTGAGCAAACTTGGAATGACGCCCAGGAAGGTTTTGTTGTGTGTTTGGTGAAATTGGCAGGGCATCATTTATCATGAGCTGTTTCCCTACTCTTAATTCGGACCTGAACTGTCAACAATTTGACCATGGGAATGAATCAATCGTCCAGAAGCAGCCAGCTTTGGTCAGCAGAAGAAGAGTTGTTCCCCTTCAGGACAATGGCAGGTCACACACATAGATATCTGGTTAGAAGTTCCGTGAGCTTTGTTGGAAGGTTCCTATGCATGTAACTTACAATCCCGATATCAACAAGTAGTTATCAGCTGGTCTCGTCCATGGCAAGCTTGTGAACATCGACTGACCCAGTTTTTTTGCCAGTAAGGATGACGGTTTATATGAGAAGTTCAAAAAGGCAAAAAATAATCGAACAAATCGGTGCATATTTGAGATAAATCGGATGTCATGATGTCGGATGTCATGAAAAAAATGGATATAGTTTCTCTGTGCCTTAAGAAATTTCTACAACAATTACGCCAGCCATTTGGCAAAATAGTCAATAAAATTATAATTTCTAAATTTTCAGTGGATAACCATTTTCAGTACACATGATATCCCTCGCATAGTCATCGTTTCTACCTCTGATTCAATCATTTTTTCTTCGTTCACGAAAACATCCAGTAGTTGGGCCATCAACAAGTGTAAAAAAACTTTTTAAACTGACGCTCGTAATCTTCATGAAAATATAAGCTCCAACCAGAGAGTAAGCTCATCGAATATGAGGAGCTCAAGTGTGTCACGTTCATGGGATGCAAGATAATTTATTTTTATAAATTTTGTTTAGGGAAATACTCGAAAATTATTTATAGCTTTCCTTAGATTAGTAAAAATTAGTGCCTTTAGAACATTAATTGTAAGCCAAGATTATTTTAAGCTGCTAATAAGACGATACGACATTTATTTCATAAATGAGCAAGTGCTGCTACTGCTTATAAAATCAGTCAGTATATATTTATCAGTTTTTTTTTTCAATTAATAATCTGGCATCAGCAGAATAAGTGAGCGTTCATCAATTTTCCAGTTCATTTTTTATTAACAGTTTTCCTCGTGGGATTGAAACAAACATGAGTTGACACTCGGAAAGTTGGGCAAGCGATAAACTTTCCCCAGATTGTGGTCCACAGTAATATAGACCGACTAGAAGTTTGTTGCAGGATAAGTGAGCGTGTCGAAACCACAATCTCTTCTTCATGCATAATATATCGACATAGCCTGCTTCTTTAATGAATTATGCACTGAAACATATGTTTAGTGTTTAGAGCCCTGTGGATAAAAGTGTCCGAACTGGAACGGGCTGAGGTTGTAAAGTTTAGGACAATATAGTTTTTTCATACTGTACCAATTTCGACATTTGTCACACTTATGGTTCAAACGATCGTAGAAAATATTTCGAACATTTTAGAAAACTTTCTACTCTTATTCACACTTATGGTTCAAACAATCGTAGAAAATATTTCGAACATTTAAAAAAAAGTTATACTCTTCAGAAGATTTTAATGGTTATTATACCAGGTTATTCATATTTCGATTTCAAAAGTAAAGCTAAATAAAACACACATAAAGCCATGATTTCGATAAAACTCTTACTTCATTATAACGCTAGGTAGGACCTTGCCATTATATACGAAATGCAATGTAATTTAAATGACCGCTATGGATTGGCTGCAGTAGTGGATCCTTTGAGGTAGTTTCAGACCGCTGTTTTGACCACATTTCGGGCGGTATCTCGGCGATCACATGACGATTGTTGGTTTTTAAATGCTCTAACGTTTGGGGATTATCCGCATAAACACGATCGTTGACGTAGACCCCCAACAAAAGTATGAAGGCGCCAAATCACATGATCTTGGCGGCCAACCGACCTTGCCAAAACGTGAAATTACGCTTTCTGAAAACTTCTTATGCAATAAAGCCCAAATCAGGCATGTTGTGTGGCTCGAGATACCGCCTTGTTGAAACCACATATCGTCCAGTTTATAATCTTCAATTGCAGAAAAAAAGTCGATTATCACACGGCTATATCGCTTTGAATTGAATTGAATTCTGATTATCCGCCACACTTTCACTAATAGAAACTTAATTTCGCCAGTGCGTACATTGTGATGATGCACAGGCGCCTAACCACATCTGTAACGCTTTTAATCTTTTCTTTCTTTATAATCGTGCCAATTCCTAGCATAGTAGTTCGACTGTCAGAACAATAATCACCCCGTAGTGCACGAAAAATGCCCACTTTTCAATCACCTCTTTTGTAGTAATTTTTAACTATTTTTACGCATTCTTCGGTTGTTAAACGATCCATATTCGTAAATGGCAAATAGTTCGCTAAATAAATAATACTTCAGATGACAGGTATTTAACAGCTGACATAATGGCCAGACCGGCTGTTTTGAAACCACTAAATGGATAACCCTGTGTGACCAAATTCTTTCATTGGGTCAATTAATCGAATTTGCTAAGAGACGAGAGCAATGTATCGACTCACGAGTCAAATATGTGGGTAAACTAGAAATGCCATGGAAAATCCATACTTTTTTGAATTTCTCAATAACCATGTTCACAATTAGGGTGGTCTTTTACAGAGAATATGATTTATGATTATGGCGATCTCCAAAAAAAATATATGGGAAGAAAACTGTTTTTGATTGTTATAAACAGAAATACAACCTTAGTAATGACCATTCTATCGGTTTAAAAAAAAGACAGGAAAACACTTATTTCTGTAGATTTATGTTTAGTTTTTATATGTCAACTTTGTCCATTTCTGCTGTCCGACATATTCCCAACGATGCGTTCATTGATCTAATGCCAGATAAGTCGGCGTATCAAAAAAGCCCCATTTCGTTCTTAATGTACCGACTTAATCCGTTGTTTTAGTGTTTTCCCGTATTCTGTTGGAGCGGTGACTTAAAAAGAAGAATGAGTTGGAATGGTTCATTTCCGCATCTGGCAACTACCATCGTATATCTCTTCTAGTTAACGAATAAGTTGGCAAAACAATATTCTACAAGCTTAATTTTTCTAGAGATGGGCTTATTTCTTGTATGGACAAATTGTTTCCTACTAAACCGATTTCGTCTATTTGCGAGCTAAACTATGACAATGAGAAATTTTCGAGCAAAATTGCAGCTTCCTTCCAGATTCTTACAAGGGCCAAGTATATGCTTACATTATGAAATCCGAGATGACTATTTCTAGCTGTTGCAAATGGAGTGACAACCTTAGTATCAAAAAATTTATAATACAAAAATTGCAAAATGGTTCGTTTGAAAGGTCGGATAAGACATTATCAATTTTCCAAATTTTTGCTACAAAAAACATCCTTAATATTTCTTATCCACAAAATCGCTTTGATCTTTTAGTATGTCTTACAGATTTGTCTTAAAAATTAGATTTCTTAACTCACCTATGGGCAGCCTTGCGATAATACTTCTTGACTGGCAAATCGCACACGCCCCCATTGGGGGATGTCGGCGTCAGACATTCAAAAGACGGCTCCTGCATTGAATAGTTAAACTGCAACAACAACGGAACAAAGCAAACATATTTGTAATTATTTACAGTTACAATAACAACAACGACAACAATAAAACGTCTTCAATAACACACTCGAACTACAACAAACATATTGCAATACTTACGATATTCCCATCATGGAAAAATCGCTTTTGTGACATGATTTCTACACCACAAGTGGATTTGGCGGTGAAGGCGATGACACTGGCTGTGTTGGCGGTGCTCGTGTTGGAAGTGGTGGCGGTGACGGTGACAGTGCTGATGCCGTTGGTGATGGTGTTGTTAATTCTAGAGAAAAGCTTGCATTGGATGATTGCCGTTGTAGCATAAATTCGATCATAACAATTTGTTAATTGGCATTGGCAGCAATTTGCGGAGAAGCGAAATTTGCCGATATTATTACAGAGCCGAAAAGCCATGTTATCAAATTTGGATTTCAAACGAAACAAAACGTGTCAGAAATGATGAATGGCTGAGTGTCAAGTGTTGGGTGATGGTCATCGGATATTTTGGACGAGACGTTTGTGTGGGTGTGTACATGTAAGAAATAAACGGGGCGAAAAAAGCCAGAGAACAGAACTAAACTAGTTTAAATAAGGCAGCAACTTATACACGAAAAACAACAAACAAAATGGGTGATGTGACGACGCATATGAAAATTGTGAAAATTGAATTAAACATCGATTATAGTCGATACTTGGGACTATAGAACACTGAAAGGGCGGTCGCAATACTAGCCGACCTGACGTATAGATGGAGCCAGTAGTTTAAAAAATATTATTTTGGGGAAAAGTGACAACCTTATAAAACATATAGTTTAATATTTTTATTTGGCCGATTTCAGTGAATTTGTAAACATGAACAAAATTGGTCACAGTTATGTAATTCAATATTTCCATTTAAAAGGTCTCAGTCCAACCAATATTAAATCCGAGTCAGATTCTACTCTGGGGGAGTTTGCTGCCCCCTTTAAGACAGTAAAATATTTGGTATAAACGAGGCCGTACGAGCTGCCAAAATGAACACCGTAGTGGTCGAAAAATTGAGGTGTCCACGCCAGAAACGGTTAAGGATGTCCACAAAATCGTATTGGATGATCGTTGGCTGAATGTGCGTGAACTAACTGAAATGATAGGCATTTCAAAACGTGCCATACATCGTATATTGGCCGAAGATTTGAAGATGAGAAAGCTGTGCGCAAGAAGGGTGCCGCGCTTGCTTTCAATACAGCAAAACAGCAGCAACAACGTGAAGATGTTTCAGTTGAGGGTTTAGCGATGTATCACCGCAATAAAGCCGAATTTTTGCGTCGATTTATAACGATGGCTGAGACGTGGATCCACCACCTCATACCTTAGACAAAGGAACAATCCAAGCAGTGGACTGGGATGGGAGAATCGGAAGACAGTTCCATCTGGAGGCAAGGTTATGCCGTCTGTTTTTTGGGATGCTCATGGAATTATCTTCAGACAGGAAAAAAGTGATCTTTTTTTGCCGTATTATAACAGGGCTCTTTGGGAACAGCATTGGAAACTTTGTAGCGGGTTATCCACTTTTCGGTTTTGAATGTAAAACTAAATAAAACACACATAAACGGCAAATATTATACTAATTTATTGCAGCGTTTTTTAGGTGATCAAATTATGGAAAAAAGTGTTGTTTCATCAAGACAATGCTTCAGTTCACACATCCATTATTACGATAGCCAAAATTAATGAATTAAAATTCGAATTGCTTCATCGTGCACCTTATTCGCCAGATTGAACTCCCTCGAACTATTTCACATTTTCAAACTTGAAAAAATGGCTCGGTGTTAAGGAGTTTCTGGCAGTTCTTACTATAAACAGGGCATAACAGCTTTTGAATATGTCTGGAAAAAGTGCATCAAGCTAAAAGGATATTATTATTGAAAAAGAAAGAAAACATTTTCAAACTTTTTTGCGTCTTCTTTGGTAGGTTGGCTTGTTTTTGAAGCGCCTTCGTATTTATTGATGTTTCATACAAAAAAACTTTGTATAGAGGAGTAACAACGTTCGCTACATTAGGATACCTTGGACGTTTTTTAGACGAAAAGTGGGTCAAATTGTAAGATTATAACATAAAATTAAAGCGTAGTTTGCTGCTTTTGAGAGGTTTTACAAAAAAATCGTGAGTCGTCCTACTGTATTATAATTTTCTTCAGCCGCCTAAAAATATGCAACATGGTCTTATTATGTTGAAATTTGCGAAGAACAGGGTGCACATCAACAAATAAAAGCAACTGAAACACATTTAAATTGTTGCAAATTGTTTTCAAATGTGACCTCGGAAATTGCTAATGTCGCTACGCCAAGAACGCCCAAGATACACAAAAACAATCAAGAATAAATATATCAAAATAAATATATGAAAACTGTTACAGGTCCTAAAAGGGAATTGGAAAACTATTATACGAATATTGCTCAGTATCAAAAACGATTATTAGAAATAACTTTGGATGACAATGATCAATTGAATATGATGAATTCAATTAATTGAATTTGTAAAACGTGTGCACGTTAATTTAAAACAATTGTACCCATAAATGTTTTAATTACATTGAGGCTTTGGTGGTTGTTTGTGAAGTACAAATTCTGTAATGTAGTTTGATATTTTCTATCGCAGTTTTTTTGTCATTCTTTAATTTAAAGCAAAGTTAACTAAGATGTTACTTTTTGTAACATGTAGGGATTTATAGGCTTAAATGATAGGTAAGTCGGCTTGCAAATACCAAAATTGTTGTATAGATAAAGCAAAATGTATTTTGTGGCAGTTAAAAGTTATTTGTTCTTTGGATAAATGCGTGTTGTCTTCTAACAATATAGCATTGTCCTCAAAATTTTGAGAATTAAAACAAGTAATTTCTAAAAGTATTTTGATTTATTATTTGAAACATTCATGGCAAAAGAGTGCCATTGTAGATAGTAGAATGTTTATAATCTGTTAAAAATGCGGCAATACCACATTTTTTTGTTCCGAAAAGAACGTAAAAATTTGTATTTTAACATTTCTATAGGAAAACATACATATATGTTAAGAAAAGAAAAATTATAATCTAACCCCATTAACAGTGTTGGGATTTACATTCGTTTATCCCAAAAGAAAAGGATTCATCAAAGCAGATCCCACGTAGTTCAGTTTTTTGAGCGAATACGACCCATTTTTCAATTTTTGATCCACATTGAAACACATTTCACTAATAAACAAAAAACACATAAGAAAATTTCTGCGGACTGTGCTGGCTACATTCATATTCCATGATTATTTATAAGTGAGCAGAATATAACAACATTTTGCAATTCTGGAGACCGATATTTTCGAAAATAACACAAAACCCTGTCAAATGGTAACACATTTCCTACAAATGAACAATAAAGTGATTTTTCGAGGAAATGTTGGAAGAAAATTTGTTTTTAAGGGACAAATATGGACTGGAGAAACCGCAACAGAAAGTTTATATATCACATATGAGATGAATCGCATATGTGACAAATTACCCAATAGGAAAAACTAGTTCGAACAGGGATTAACCCCACTCCTTGATAAAACTGGTACCTTTTCGACATTTTTACCGATTGTTCGTTTAATGAAAGCAAATATACTGGGGAAACATCCCAGAGTTTTGATTGTGGCACTCTAAATATGAGCGTTGCAGTATTTTTTTTTAAAAAAGTTTTTTAATATTTTGAATTTAATTTAATTTATTTACAAAATGTAATAAATATATAACTAAAATGGCTTAACGTATTTTAAGCTTTTAAAACTTCTGAACAAGAGAGGAATTTAAATATAAATAAAAACAGAATTAATAATAAAAAAAAATATATCAAAATTGTCAATTAGAGAAAAAACTAAATATCAGTATTAAATTCAATAAAAAACAATATACAAAAATAATATCAATATGATTATATATCTAGATTATCGGATAAAAACATTGAAGGAATTGCTTTCGGAGATTTAAACAGGACAGATTAAAGTCCCTTATGCAGCTTGGCAATAAGTTGTATTCTCAAGATACACGACCAGGAATGGTTTATTCATTAAATATGTTATTTTATTTATTTATTATATGGCTTGTAAATTAAATACAAATGCAATTCGTCTATTAGAATTAATCTGCTAAATAAGTTAATTAAAAAAAAAACAGGTAATAAAAATTAAATACAAAATTTATAAAAATATGATATGATTTAAGGATGGTATGATTATTAAAGGCAAAAAAAATAATATTAAAAAACCTAATTTAGGAGGTAATCGGTATATAATCTGCAAATACGAGATGTGATAAAAAAAAAACGTTTTTTCAAATTTCATGAGTTACGTATGTTCGATTTTCGCATTTCTTTCTGTTATGTTGGTACACATGTCTGTTATATATGTATGTATGTTGACAATATCAGGCATTTTGGATTGTCAATTTGTTTTTGACAGATAAAGAGGTTAGTCGTGTTTTGGTGTGCTCTTCGATTTTTTACTATTCGAAACAATGATCGATCAAAGAAACTGTATGAAGTTTTGTGTTTAAAAATCAGATGAAATGTGCAAGGACATTTGAAATGTTGACTGTGACTTTTGTCGAGCAGAACATGAGCAGAACACAAGTTCAACTGTGGCATAACCGGTTTAAGGAAGGCCGAAAAGATGTCAATGACGATGCTTGTTCTGGTCGTCCGAGCACGTAAAGTTCGGTCAAATGTGAAGTTTTTGCTCACTGTGTTCTTCGATTGCAATGGCGTGGTGCATCATGAATTCTTGCCACAAGGTCGTACGGTCAATAAGGAAGACTACCTTGAAGTTACGCGCCATTTGCACTAAGCAATTCGTCAAAAACGCACAGAATTGTGGAAAAAACAATCATAGATTTTGCACCATGATAACGAATCTGCTCACACATCGATGCTTGTGCGTCAACCACCGTATTCAACGGACTTGCCCCAGGCTGACTTTTTCCTCTTCCCAAAACTGAAGACACCGATGAAAGGAAAGCGTTTTGCTACGATTGAGGAGATAAAAGAAAAGTCGAAACAGGAGCTGTTGACGATACCAAAAAGCGCGTTTCAGTGGTATTTTGGGGATTGGAAAAAACGCTGGCACAAGTGTATTATATCTGAGGGGGACTACTTTAAAGAAAATAAAATAGAAACTGATGAATAAATAAATGCTTTTTGGAAAAAAATTTAAAATAACGGGTTTTTTTGATCACACTTCGTATAAGACAACCGGTATGTGATAAAGGCTGCTCATAATTTAATTGAAAACAAAATTTTACTGGAATGTATGAAAGTATCGCAGAATGAGCCTTTTGTAAGAATCAGGACATAATTTAAAACATTTTAAATGGCTTGGTGAATAAATTGTAAATTCATGCTACTCTTACTACAAAAGCACGATCCATGAGTGTGGTTATTTTAGGAATAAGAAGCTGCTTATTACGACTGGAATGTGAAAAATTAAACGAATTAAGAAGAAATTAAGGACTACACAGTCTAACAACTATATAAAATAACAACAAAGGCCTCAAATGGGTATAATTTTTAAAACTATAGCTAAAGAAACGCTTAACATAAAT
>JAHXMU010025144.1:53700-70264 GCA_019455685.1 Philornis downsi
GGTTTTCAAATGTTTCAACGTTTGGGGATTATCCGCTTTTGACGTAGCCCAAAAAAAAAAAAGTCTAACGGTCAAATTGAATGATCTTGGTGGCCAATTGACGTCGCCACAACGTGAAATTACGCTTTCTGGAAACTTCTGATGCAGTAAAGCCACAATCGGTCGTGTTGAATCACGTTTTAATGACTACTTTTGTAGTAAGTTTTAACTATTTTTACGCGTTCTCCGGTTGTTAAACGATCCATATTCGTAAATGGCAAATCTTTAACTAAATAAATATCACTTCAGATGACAGGTATTTTACAGGTGACAGCCTTGGAAGACCGCTGATTTTGAAATCACTTAATGGAAAACACATATTATTATATGATGGTTTTATCCTCTATTATTTGGCATTTCATCATGAGCAAACTTAGCTCGACTGAAGACCATAATGTTATGGCCATTTTTGCACGACATTATTTAGAAAAGTTAGTACGATTTCAAATTATGTCTGTCTATGTCTTCATTCACTTTGGCAAAAAACTGCGACAATCGATTTTCATAAGGTTTTCTTGGGGCGAAATCATTCGCCATAGTCAGGAAAACGTGATAGCCATTTGCTGTCCAGGCATTGTCCAGATGAAACACAATTCCTCTTCCATTGGCCAAAGTTTACCGAATTGAAAGTTTGGCCGTAGAGAAGCAGTTCGTAATAGAAAATTTCCTGCCTATCTCGCCAAACACACGGCAAAACCTTCCTGATCGTCAATCCTGACTTGGTCACTGTTTGCACCGACTCACCGCGATACGACCACGATCGTTTTCTCTTGACGTTGTCGTAAGTGACTCGCTTTTCATTACCAGTCACCATTCGCCTCAAAAATGGTTCGAAATGGTTACAAATCAGCGACGATTCGCAACGAAAATTCAGTCCATGAGGTTTCTTTTGGCGTTAACTCGTATGGCACCCATACATCGAGCTTTTTTTATATCCAGCTTTATCAAGTGATCCCAACCAACCGAAGTTACTGTGTAAACAGTCAACGGAAGTCGATATAGACTTCGAAAATATGTAACTCACTTTATATATGTAATTACATATAGCCCGATCCTGTAATCCACGGGGTATAGTCTGCTGTATAAACAGAAGGACGAGGCCGGTATGTAAACAGTCTGACGAGTTTGCCGTGTAAACAGTCGACGGAAGTCACTGTGTAAACAGTCAGACGAATCGGCTGTGTAAACAGCCAACCGAAGTCGCTGTGTAAACAATCAGACGAATCTGCTGTGTAAACAGTCAGGCGAGGCCGCTGTGTAAACACTCAGACGAATCTGCTGTGTAAACAGTGAACCAAAGTCGTTGTGTACACAGTCAGATGAATCTGCTGTGTAAACAATCAGCCGAGGCCGCTGTGTAAATAGTCGACCGAAGTCGCTGCGTAAACAGCGAGATATGAACGACGTTAAACAGTCGGCAAGGATTGAGACCAGTTTGAGCCCTGTATGAACAAAAGATCACCCTTCAAAATTCCATTCAGACACAACAGGCAACATCCCCACCAGAGTATAGGTATCAACTCAATGACTTCACAGCGTCAACTAAAGGGAGTAGAATCTGCACTCGCAGGTAACTTTCGCAATATGCAATATTTGCAATTTCGTCAAATAAATCTGCATGTATGGGTTGCTTGTGTGTTCCTATGGTTAATCACAGCGGCGCTAGTAGGCACTTTGATTAGTCAGTGAGTGACATCGTCGGTGTGTGTGATGGTTGATTTGCAGGTTGCATAGATGGAGGGGAATGCTGGGGAATGTCTATTTGTTGGCTCTTTTGTTACTGCGTGTATTCGATCATTTGTTATGCTGGATCATGCTGGGAATGTGAGATTTTGATGTGAATGGTTACTGGCATTGTTCGTAGTTGTTATGCGCATGATCATTGTTATGCTAGCCAGCGTAGGTGAGGGGTATGGCTTAGTGACTGGTCAGTAGTTTAGTTTGTCATTACAAAGATAATGTTACGGTTGTTTACATTCTTGCGGTTTTATGTACTTGTAAATTTGTTAGAATCACGTTACAGATGTCGTCACACAATTCTATACAAACAGAATTTCTTTCAAATACAAAAAAATGCAATGGAAAATATGCGACCTGTTCCCACTTCAAATCATTCAGGAATAAATATATTATGTCAATTCTGACAAGTATCTACTTGTTCGCATCAGAAATGATATGGTGCAAAAAATTTATCATTAAAGTACAGTGGGTTCTTTGAAAGACTTAGAAGACAGTCAAAATAATTCACTGTCCGGATTGATAACAAGGAAGATAACATTTTAATATTCAGGTGATTTTTGATTTTGAAATGCATTTTGATTTGAAATTTGATTTGAAATTCGTCGGAAAGAGGATGTAATGGTTTTGATTAAGAGATTAATCCAGGTTTAATCCAGGTTGTTGTTGTGATGCAACTTGGGTGAGAGATAGTGTACTGTATATGTGATTGGTTTGGAGTTAATGAATTAAGGGTCAATTCTTACGTTCCAGGCAGTGAGTTGTGGGGTAAAGAATTGGCGGTTTTAAAATAATTGGACAATTTCTCAGAGTTGAGAAAAGTTATATATAATTATACAATTAAATGTAAGATTTAATAAGAAGGAGAGGGAGAGAAAAAATGCAAATGAATTAGAATTAATTCAATGTTTATTTGTGGAGATGGAGGTGCTCACCGTGCGAGATATGCTGCAAAAATGGCTGATATTGAATTAGCAACTTTGCTGGTAATATTGTATTTTCTATTTTCGTCATATTCTCTTAAGTTTTCAATATTTCATAATAATCATTGATTGGGATATTTATCGATAATTAGTTTGTAAGATTGCTTAAATTAGAGCGATAACTTTAACATTTTACTTCATGTTTCCATTAGTTGATTCATTTCATTTATAAAATTCAAAATTAATTCATTAAATTTAAAACTAAGTATAAATTTGGGGGTTTATACATGCCGCCGTTCATGCACTTGTGCAGGAGAAATTGTGGCACAAAAACTGAGGCAAACGATCGAATAGCTTACGATAGGATGTGCTGATCTGGTTTCTGTTGTAGATTTCTTCAAAGCCCTGAGACGTGGTTGAGTCTTCTCCTGTTAAACTTTTGAACGGCTAGCGCTTTATTCTTGATCTTTTGGATGGATTGTTATCCTGGGGTATTTTGGATGAGGGTGGACCAGAGTATGATGATAATTTTGCATTTTCGACAACTATTTCTTGAATGACATCTTCTAAAAGCTTGGCTTTTTGCAAGGCTGTTTATACACGGATGGTTAATGGGATTCAAGTTCCTTCAGATGGTGAGGAACTGATAGAATCGAAATTGAAGTTGATTGTTAATTATTTAATTTTGTGGTATGAGATCGTATTCAATACATGGCAAATAGCAAAGTTCGGCAATTGGGTGGATACTGATACCGGTGGATGTCTGTATTTCCGCTACAGAAACTTTAACAACGATTCCATAATGAGGTTTTTCAACTCTCCTCATACTCCATTCACTAGGGGGGCAACAAATCATCTATTATAACCACAAAATTCGTTTTCAGTTGGAACAGAGGGTCCTGGCATGATGACGATAGTTAGGCAATGCCCAGAACATGTCGGTGTAGATGTTGCTGTCGACACGATCAACATAATGCTCTTGCGGCGTGGATTATCCCGCAAGCTACTCGTTCGTTTGGCTGATGGATCTGTGCTCAGGTGCATCACTGAGGTGAAATACTTGGGCGTTGCCATGGGAGAGCGAATGGACTATTTGCCTCATTTGGATAGGCTGAGAAGTAAGCTGGTCAGCGTTGTTGGCCAGCTTAGACGAGTGCTTAGGAGTGACTGGAGACTTAGTAGACGAACTGTTCGTTATCAGGGGGGTACGAATCGGTGAAGTCTGCATTCGGATACCGCAAGATCCTCTCTTGCCAGAGAGTAGTGTTATTGGCTTGTATGCCAGTATATCGAACAGTTTCAACAGATGCCCTTCAGGCACTGATGGGTGCCGCTGGATCTTGTTGCAATCCGTCGTGCGATGGAATTCAAGGCCAGGGAAGAGTGTACACTGGCGGCAACGGACGGGCACATTGAGGTATAGAGAACATGAGTAGGGCTGAGCTTAGGAGTAGGACTGAGCTTGACGAATGTGTCTTGTCGAGCTACATTTTGATTTTTGCCAGATGTTAGGTTCGTTAGGAGAAACCCTGACTTTGGTTTTAACGTATGTCTTGGTTTCTTGCTGACTGGACATGGGTCATTCAATGCCTTTCTGCCTAAGAGAGCCCTGTCCGATCGCGAGTCGTGCAATTGTGGTGCACCATTCGAAGACTGACGGCACGTTTTGTACGAATGTCCCTTATATGCATATGGGGTTCCCTTATACTCCAAGAATTAGCGATAACTAGGTTAGGGGATGACTAGATAGTTAACAATTTGTTCTCTGCCCAGGGTGGTTTATCTAGAGCAACGGTTTTTATTTCCAGAGCGTTTGCTAGGCGTAGGGCTACTACGACGTAATTGTGGGAAGGGGTCTGCTGACATTTTCAAGGCAGTCTGGCCTGATGGTTGATCGACTGCGAGACTGTTGGGATCATGCTGATCCCACAATCTCATTCTGCTCGGTAGTCGGCAGCTGTTTGCTCGTTTGCAGAGGCACTGGGTTAAAACTGGGAGTAGGTTAGCTGCAGAATTTAACCGAAGGCTTTGTCTGGTACCGGAGGTGATAGGAATACAAACGAGCAGGTCTCGGGTTCATGCCAAGTCATCTGTATCTTTTTGATCTCTCGGGGGGTATGGACAGGCGTGGGATTTTCCCATGTCTATATTTCATGGTTGGCGTTCACCGTCGCCGAACGGAAGGGGTTTGGAGTTTTCCCCGTCTCTCACCGTTCCATCTGCCTGGAGTCTCCGTGCCTGCAGGTACGTAAAAATGTTCAATCTGTACTCTTGCCATAGGGCGACTTATCCCGAGAAGTATGGTGTATAAATCACAATTTGGTAGTAGCTCTGCTTTATGGTTCGATACGCACCTCCAACCGGTGAGTTTGGCCGGTAGCGTGGAGATCAGGAGGCTTCGGGACTGTGTTCCCGCCTGATCATTTAGTGTAGAACTCGTAGTGGGAGCATCAGGCGGGTTGTGGTTGATAACCAAATCGCTGGTAGAGACTTTGTGCTCGAATGTGGAGTTGCATTGCAACCGGGTGCTACAGACCCATAGAGTAGCAGAGTTGGTAAGATAGGCCTTACCTCCGCCAATGAGGGTTATGTTTCATACTAGCATAATCAATTTGGTATCCCCTGGCTGCGAAGAAAGGGTTGACAACTGCGGTAGTACCAAAATTGTCAGCCCCTTTTCCTAGATAGTCCAAGTTCTACTTGGCTATCCCAGGATGGCGTTGGCAATGGCATTGTAATATGCCCAGTGCGTCGCACACCGTGGATAAGGCCTTCACGACGAGACTCACGTAAAACCCTTGTGGACCCCATACGCCATTCTCTAAGAGGCAACAATAATACTACAATATTACCACAAAATTACCAGTTTTGAGGTTGAGAGTGGAATTCTTTTTTTTTACTGTGCTATTAATATTCTATAATAATCGGTGGTTTCTCATTTAAGTTCATGAATTATTTCAAAATTTTTCATTCTCACTGAAACTTGAGAGCGATGTGCCCCCTAAAGCGAAAAGAAACGCATGGCAAGGAGAAAACCAAATATATTTTTTTTCGTACATATGTGGTTAAATTGCACAACGGAGGCGGTAAGATTCAATTTTGTTCAAAAAGAAAAAGTAAACATCGTTCCAAACTATAGGACAGTGAACTAATGAATCTATTAATTCCTTTTGATCATCTGAAAAGTGCAAATCCTTCCTGAAATAAACGTTTCCATATTAAGTGCCAAATATTTTGCTGGACTTGATGGATATATTCCCAGCCTCATATTGCCATGGTACTTTTTGACAATAATGCAGCATTTGATTTAGTTTTTATTCTCCACTGGCAAGTAAGGACTGGATAGCTGGAAGGAGCCACCGAATTGAAAGCTGCAACGGGCAGTAATGCAATGTTTGCCTTACTTCTTATTCTCTCTGCAATGGTGGTGGACAAGGGGCAAAACCCCCACCACCTAAGCCTAAGCGATTGATATCGAAAGCTATATTTGCTTTGTTGCCGGGGATTATGGACGCTGGTGCTGTAGTTCTCGTTGACGTGTGTAGTGATTTTTATGTGATTCCGTTTCAAGTCAATGGCTTTTCAAATTCCATTCCCGCCTGCTAGAGTGTGAGTATTATGTCCATTACACAAAACCACTTGCCACAATTACTGCTTGCCACAAAATGTTTTTATGCTACATTTATGTATCAAATATAAACAAATCCGGACAAACGTTCAAACGCACTCACGTACGAGCATAAGATATATAGTGGACCACATATGGACATGGATATGGAAACAGATATAGATATAGATATCTATGTAGATACTCAGTATCTACCCTAAAAGTGAAACGACAGTCGAGAGGTTTGTCCACTCAAGCGTCTGGCACAACACGCATTTGATATTTGGCCAACAAAAGTCAAGAAACTGGGGCAACAAACGAAATGAATGCGTTCGTAACGAAGACAACAGTAACAACAACATGCATATGCAGAAGAAAACCGCAACAACAACAACAACAATAGCAACAACATTGGAAATGTTTTCGATATGACACCAGAAAAAGCAAAAGTGAAGGCAGCCTCCTATACCTGTTGGCCATGTGTTGTGTCCGTCCGCCTTGCGAGACCGCAATGCTCAGGCGGACAAAACTCTCAGATTGTCGAATTTTGAATGGGCCATAATAACTGACCGTCACCGCCAGCATCACCACACCGACACCACCATATCTAGGCTTAATTTATCAATTAAGCTGCGTTTTATATTCGTGTTAATTGTCCCCTTCAATTTGGTGTGGCCCAGTCCCAGTCCATTGAGGTGGTCCGTCGACTTGTGGCTCAGAACCAACAACAGCAACAACGATTCTAAATATGGGAAATTGGACTGGATTGTAAATTCTCCGCAAGTATGCTTGAAATGTCTGATAAGTGATAATAAAATATAAAAAATTATAACATTTGAAGCCGAATTAACCAACGCTTGCAACACTTTTGCATTGGCCATGGCTGATCAGCATTATGATAGATCAACATTATGCTCTGATCAATTTATTGATTTGACCAGGCAGCGAGCAGGCAAAATGTGGAAATGACAAAAACAGAATTCAATGAAATTTGAAATCAATTTATGTGCTTATTAAACGCGGCTAAACGCAAATTGTAAAATAAAATAATTTAAAACTTTTAATAAAAGTACACTCAACAAAATTGAGTGAGAATATAATACGAAGGGCTTAACGGTTATGAATAAATAAAAGTTGAAATTGAAATTGAATTTTTGTTTTTATTTGGTACTAGGCCAAAAAAAATCCATTTTTCTTATATAGGTTTGGTTATTTTTTTATTTTCACGAAAAACTAAATAAAACACACATAAAGCTATGATTTCGATGAAACTTTTATTTCATTAATGCTTGAACTTTGCTGTTATGTACGAAATACAACGCTATTTAAATGACCGCTTCTGGATTGGTTGCAGCAGTGAATCTTTTTGAGGTCGTTTTCGAAAAAATACGGCCCAGTGACACCTCTAGATCATAATACGCACCAAATAATCACTTTTTCCGAATGCAATGGCTTTTCCACAATCGCTTCTGGGTTCTTCAAGCCCCATATGTGACAATTTTGCTTGCTGACGTAAACACCGAGTGAGAAGGAACGAGCTTCATCGCTGACGAAAATTTTATCCGACGTTTGAATTACCACATTTGTAGCAAGTTTTAACTGTCTTTACATGGTCTTCGGTTATTAAACGATCAATTTTTGTAAATGGCAAACGGTTGCTAAACGAAGCATACCGTACACTAAATACATAACACTTTAAATGACAGGTATTTAACAGCTGACAGGCTTGCCAGACCGGCGGTTTTGAAAACATTAAATGGATAAGCCTACAGTTTACAAAATTGTCTACATCAAATTAGCTGCATGATCGTAAGATATTTCCGAATTGAAAATGTTTTTAAATATAAGAATGATCAAGGATTAGCATTAACGTGGACTTTGTCGAAAAAAAACAACAATCTGTCAGCTGCATTTTGTTCAATGTGGTAAGTTATGCTTCCTTTTTAGAAAGGATAAAGGATTCATATGCCTTTATTTACGTTATTTACTGTAATTGTAGTAAATAACAAATGGCCAATTTCTTCAGAAAACCAAATTTTTGGGTATTCGACCAACAAAAAAGTGGATAACACGGCTTTATTCGTGTGCTATCTATGAGTTAAAATTAAATTGGAAAATACAGGGTGGCCCAAAGTGACCGAAGTGGTGTGAATTGCTTATAACTTTTTATTTAAGACATATTTTTTAAATTTTTTTTTCTAAATACAGTAAATTTATGGGGAATATTTTTAGATTAGTTATTAAAAATGATATCCCGCAAGTGGTGGCCATTTTCTGCTTCGCACAAATGTGCTCTTTCCAACACATTTTCCATGACCTTTCGCAAAATTTCCGGTGTTATGTTGTTAATTTCGTCTCGAATATTGGATTTTAATTCGTCAATAGTCCTGGGCTTATTAACATAAACTTTCCCTTTTAAATAACCCCAAAGGAAAAAGTCTGGAGCGGTTAAATACGGGGAACGCGGAGGCCAATTAAAATTGCTTGTACGCGAAATTGTTCTTTCACCAAATATGTCGCGTAAAAGAGCCATTGTGGCCCTCGCAGTGTGCGCTGTGGTTCCATCCTGTTGGAACCATATTTGCGGATGGTTTTCCACGGCTGGCCTTACAAAATTTTCCAACATGGCCCGATATCGATCAGCATTGATGGAAATGGCAACACCTCGTTCATTTTCAAAAAAATGTGGGCCAATCATCCTTTCTGAAGAAACACCGCACCAAACAGTACACTTAACTGGGTGGAATTGTCGTTGATGAAGTACTCTCGGGTTTTCCGTAGCCCATATCCTACAGTTTTGCTTGTTAACGAACCCATTTAATTGGAAATGGGCTTCGTCACTCATAACTAAGTTATGAATAAAATTACGATTCCCTTGTGCTTTTTGCTGGAAATAAATTGCATAGTCAAGTCGTTGCTGGTAATCTGTCGGTTTCAATTCTTGGACAATTTGAATTTTGTATGGAAACATTCTTATGCTATGCAAAATTCGCTGCAGCGACCCTCTTGAGATGCCAAGTTGTGTCGAACGTATCCTGGTTGATGTTTGTTGATCCTCCTGAATACTCTCCTGTACCACTTGAATATTGTCATCCGTGTGCACCGTTCGTCGTCTGCCAGCACCAGGAAGGTTCCTTGCTGCTCCTTGTTCTCGAAAATTTGCAACAAGACGGTTTATTGTTGACTGAGAGGGTGCAACCCGCACATTAAATTGACGACGGTATGCACGCTGAGTCAACACAATGGACCGTTGATTTACAAAGTAAATTTCAACGATTTGGGCACGTTGTTCACTTGTGTATTGCTCCATTATAAATTCTCCAAGTCTTCTTTACAAAATAATAAAAAGAAAAGAAAAAAAAAATCATAATAACAAAGTTATAAGGAATTCATACCACTTCGTTCATTCTGGGCCACCCTGTATAATTTTTTTAATGCAATGCGCCCTAATATTAAGGAAGAAAAATAAATATCGCATTTTAAGCATTTTAACAAAATTTCGTTTATTGATATATTTTGCTATCCAACCCTCGCACGCTAACCAAACCAAAAGGCTAAATAACAACATGCCAAGATCTGATAATAATCATATAGACACGATATGTGAGCTTGAATTTACATATTGAGGTGAGCCAGAAATGTGCGATTTTTTTTACGGAATTACCCAAATGTTGCAGAAAATTTTCGTCATATCACAATTGACAGCACAAAGAAAAATTAGTATAGAAATAATATTACTTGCATATATTTTCCAACGAACATCGTCATACTTGGAATAGGCACATCTTTTTAGTGTTGCTTATAATGATTTTCATAAGAGAGTTGATAAATTTATTACTATATAGGCAAAAAAGTGAGAGACAAATTGCAATAAGTGGATTAATTACGGCTATGATTTCGATGAAACTTTTGCCTAATTATAATTCTTGGACTCTGCCATTATATACGAAATAAAATGTCACTTAAATAACCGCCTCTGGAATGGGTGCAGTAGCGGAGACTTTTCAGGTAGTTTTCGACCACTTTTCAGGCAGTTTCCGACCACTTTTTTCCACATTTTGGTCGGTATTTCGGTGGAAATTTGATTATCCACATAGACACAGTCTTTAATGCAGCCTCACGAAAAAAAGTTTAACTGCGTCTAACTGCACGATCTTAGTGACCAACTGACGCCAAAAAAGCGTAAAATTAAAACGTGTTTATTATCCTGACACTGTAGTTGTCAATCAAGAATAATTTTGGTTTCCGTCCTGATAATTTCAATGTCAACGAGAGATTGGAGAGCCAATTGTGGAAATTGTCAAATCCGAAGGCCAATTGTCGAAAAGGTAAATTAAATCATCAAGTCCGACCGACATTTTCATGCTATAAAGCCAAATTGGGTCGTGTTGTGTGACTCGTGGCACCGTCTTGTTGAAACCACATATCGTCCAGTTCATAATTTTGTATTGCAGGAAAAAAAGTCGGTTATCATACAGCCATAGCGTTCTGAATTAAAATTTTGAATATCCGCACCCACACTTTCACTAACAGAAGCGATACATTGCGATGATGCACAGGCCAGACCATGTCTGTAACGCCTCCAGTCTCTTTAAATTTCTTTATAATCTTGCCAACTCATTTCTCAGTAGGTCGATTATGACCCCCCCTATTCGTAAATGACAAACCTTTCGCCGCATAAATAACACTTCAGATGGTAGATTTTTAACAGCTGACAGCCTTGCAAGACTGGCCGTTTTGAAATTACTAAATGCATAACCCTGAATTTAATTTATTTCATTAAATTTTTTTTTATATTTAAATTATTGGTTTTAAAGATGATAGACCGTAAATGACCTCCATGCTCCTGCAGTTGACAGTAGCACGATTCATGACCCGTTTACGATCTATATTCGTAAATTGCAAACCTTTCGCTACATAAATAGTACTTCAGATGACAGATATTTAACAACTGACAACCTTGCCAGACTGGCAGTTTTGAAACCACTAAATGGATAACCCTGTATTTAATTTATTTCACTTTATTTCTATACAACATGAATTTTATTTTATATAATTAATTGGTTTTGTAAATGATAGACCGTGAATGACCTCTATGTACATTCAGTTGATAGTAGCACAATTTGTGCGCCACCCTGTAGCTTTCAAATCAAATTCTTGTAGTGATTTAGACATGTTCAGTTACCTCTTGTTCTGATAGGTAGAAAACATTCCATTTAAGTACACATTTAATATCTGAATCAGAATATAATTCTTGTTATTTTTATGACTTAAAATAATTATTAGTTGGGTCTTTAAATAGATTAACCGAATTAAATAAACTGTTAATCAAAAATTGAGCTTTAGAAAAGGGGTTATACTACTTCTGGCCATAAAAACTGTTTTATCGGTTTAGGTACTCTAATAGTAAATAATATTTAAAATTTAGTCCTAATGCAACTGGACCTAATGGCAAAATAGAAATGATGTTGATTAGATAAAGATTACGCTATTTTATAATTCGCGTATGAATTCTTCTATGAAATTGAATTTGAAATATATGTAATGAAGAATATATATAAGACCTCATCTGATACTTTTCAACTTTTAAAAAGCAATAAAAATTTATATACCTTTGTGTAATTCGTATGAATTCTTCTAAAGAAATGAATTTAAAATGTATGGACTGATTCTTTAAGACTTACATTTTTCAGGTCGGCAGCACTGGTGTCCAAACGTCATCTGTCAAAGTGAAAAGTGTACAGTATACTCTGCCATTTCACCATGGAAAGACTAACAAACGAGCAACGATTGCAAATTGTTGAAATTTATTATCAAAATTCATGCTCTGTGAAAAATGTGCATCGTTTGGTACGACCATTTTATGGACGTCATAATAGACCTGCTGAATCAACAATTCGTGCTGTTATCTCCAAATTTCGTACCAAATTTACTTTGTTGGATATAAAACCATGGACTCGCATGCGTAGAGTGCATACCGAAAAAAATATTGCAGCCGTAGCGACCAGTGTTAATGACGATCGTGAAATGTCAATTCGTCGCCGTTTTCAGCGATTGGGCATTTGTTACTCAACCACAAGGAATTTTTTGTTTTGCCCCAATTGACTGAGTTGAATTTGGTTAACATGTGGTTTCATCAGGACCGTGCAATATGCCACACTGCTCGTGAAACTATGGATATGTTGAGGGATGAATTTGGTGAGCAGCTTATCTCTTGATTTGGTCTTGTGAGTTGGCTCCCAAGATTTTGCGATTTAACGCCTCTTGATTATTTCTTGTGGGGTTGTGTCAGGTCGTTAGTCTATGTGGATAAACCGATTACTATTGAAGAATTACAGGGTAACATAACACGAGTTATTCGTGGAATACAGGCCGAAATTCTCGAAAAAGTGATGAAAAATTGGACCTTTCGAATGGATATTTTGAGACGGAGCGACGCACAACTTTTATGTGAAATCATGTTTAAAAATTAAATGGCAAAGACCAGTTTATCGATTCCAATAAAAAATTTTAATATATGATGCAAATTTTAGTGTTTTATTCGATTTTTAAAAAAACTACGACAAAAAATCAATCTATATATCATATCCCACAAAAACTTTTATTATAAATAAAGACCGTATCTGCTATATTTCATCTTATAAAAAGCAATACAAATTTATACACATTAAAAACTATCGTACATTAATTTCCTTGAAAAATTTAACTTTTTTGGATTTTTTAGCCTGTTGTAGTTTTTTTCGACAAAGTTTTGCTTTTTTGCATTAACGAGTTCTGGCAACGTTATCTTATACACTTTCCACAGTTGGCCGTTTGAAGGCCGCTGTCTAAATGTACAAACTACAATATTTCGGCCGTACGGTTGTTTTGATTTGATATTTACTGGCTTAAACCGCTGGGTTAAATATTTTTACAATGCCATTCATTCCATTGAACACCGCTGCTATTGGCGAAAAAGCCAATACTTTTCAAATGTTTGTCATAAATCTGGAATCAGGAATAACAAATATGATAAATATTCTTTTTATTTGAGGGAAATATTTTTAATCACAGATTTGTGTATGAAAGAAGAAAACATTTTTTCTGCAAAGGGTCTCCGAATGTTTTTTTTCTTTGCGTGTATGGTGGATTAATGGCTTAATCATTTTGCTGGCGTCAGCTCATTATAGCGGTTTTAATGAAAATACGATATATTTACCGTTACCAATCACGACAACTTTTTCGTTCTGTTTGTATTTTTAGCAAATTTTCCATCTGCTTTGTAATGCATTCAATGGTAATCCGTGTTGGTCAAATGCTTAAACATACTCGTAAATAGCCGCTCACGCTCACGCAGCCTTTGCATACAGTTTCATTAATAAATTATAAAATAATTAAAATGGTCAGTGGCAAAAGTGTAAAAACAAAACTGACAAGGAGTTATTTATGTTTTTGATTTGCGATAATTTAAAAAACAGAAATAATTATAAATGTCGGAATGTTGCTGTCCGAATATATCGATTGGCGAAGAGATGGTTGGGTGCATTCTATCATATTTTCATGGTCATCTACGGAAAAAAGTAATTTCGAGGAAACTGCGAAATAGTCGTAGGATGAAATGAGAAGGAGAGGAGGAAATGTGAAGGTTGTTTGGCACTTTGGATTTCCGTTGTCAACCTGTTAGAGATCATTAGATATTGTAATTAAAATACCAAAAATATGCGGTCTTTTATTGTGACTGCCGCGTTAACTTTGTGGCTATGCATTTTTGGAAATAATTTCAAGTTCTCCTTATAAACTTAACATATTCTGGTTATTTAGACAAGATTTACATCGTCAAATTACGTTAAAGAAAAATAGTTATGAACGAAAACACAAAAACCATCAAAAAAACCACCACTCCCTGTTTCAAAAGAACAGAAGAGTTGCTAAGGAAAAGATTTAACCGCAAAGGTAATGGATTAGATGCCCAATAAAATTTGGACACAAAAATGTATCCGTTTGAAAGATTTTCCCCTCAGAATTAAAATACTCTATGGAATGTAAAACGACTTTTTTTTTGTACAGAGCGGCTCACAAATTGTACTACAATAAGGAATTCAAAAATCTCCTTTTTAATCAACGTGTTTCATTTATATTTTTATTGTATAGAAGATTGAATTTTATTATTATCTATTAGATGATAGACCGTTAATGACTTCTATGCTCATTCACGCAAGTCCGACATCTGATCAGAAAATTATTCATTAAGGCCTGAATCATGCGAGCGATAGCTGCGTCTACTAACCACCGCGCGACGGTCGCCCACGTGTCTCATATGCAGCTTAATGTAAGTTGAGGTTAGGAAATTAAGTTGTGCAGGAAAAACTGTTGCACACAGCTGTTTCTACTGCCTGTAGAAAAATGAGAATTTTTAAGATTTTTTAAAAAAATTTTCCATTTATTCATTAATTGAAAAAATATATTGCGTTGTACTTTTTAGCAAACTTTGTTTATATCACAAAGACTATTCAAAAAGCTTCTTTTTTTATCAAAGTGTTTCATTTATTTTTTATTGTATAGAAGATTGAGTTTTATTTTATATAGGTAATTGGTTTTGAAGATGACAGACAGTTAACGACCTCTATGCTCATTCACACATATCCAACATCTGATCAGAAAATTATTCATTAAGGCCTGAAGGGTTGGAGTTGGGATCGTCTCAATTATTGTTTTATTGAATTGCTTCAATTCAATCAAATTCCTTGGTTCCGTTTTGTACACCACTTGCTTGACATAACACCATAAACAAAAAGTCTGGTGCAGTCAGGTCAAGTGTCGTTGGGGGCCACCGGAAAGTGGGGTTTCTGAATATTAATTTGGGAATTTTCGTTGGAGCTCCGCCATAACTGACCTGGCTATGTGTGCAGTTGTTCCATCTTGCTAGAACCAAATGCTGTCGCAACGGATATATTTTCGGCGCAGTTCTGGATAAAAAAACTTCTTCAACATCCTTAAATAATGTGTACCAACATAACAGAAAAAAAAGCGAAAATCGAACCTATGTAACTTATGAAATTTGAAAACCCCCATTTTTTTATCACACCTCGTACGTTGGCTGCAACCAAATGATGATCCGAGTCTGTATTGGCACCACGGATCACATGTACGTCCAAGAGCTTCCATCTACTACCACATCGTCAATCTGATTCTTAGTTGCTGCGTTGCTGCGTAGATTGAATTTTCTGACTATTGAACTAAGGACATTTTCCCTTTCTATTTTGGCATTAAAATCTCCCAGAACAATTTTAGACTCGTGGACAGGACAGCGGTTATTTGATTCCTTTTCATTAATATTTGGTTGGGAGGTTCGTTACTTTATTTGCTTTTGAGTTTGCATGATAATTTAATTTAAGATGAGGAGGTTATCAGGTCACTGCAGACAATCCTACTCTTGGAGCTGTCAACGAGCACTAGCTTGGTATGAGTTTCAGTAACAGATTTTACCTACTGACCTAAGACTCATCGGTGTTAACAGGCCATTTAAGTTTCTCAGCTAGTCACCTTCCTTTATTTTAGCTACCATCAGACGGATGTCTGATGGCATTAAGAGCTAAATATGTACATAGTGAAAGCCGTGGTCCCACAAAGTGGTTATAATAATATTAATTTGGATGTTAATTTTTTGCTGATCTCCAATAGGTGGTTTGTTTAAGATAAAATGTGCCTGTGGCGAACAATGATTTGATATTCTGAAAAGATTGGCCATTGAAAAGCATCAACCAACAATTCTGTGGCGTAGTCGCCTGAGAATTGCTAATGAGGATTGACTCTTTGATTTCATTTGATGATTTGATTGATTGACTACCCAGGAAAAGAAACTGAAACACTTCTCAGGACTTTACTTGTTTATTGCTTCAATAACATATCATTTAAATATATAGGGTGGCGCATAAGTAACGTTAACGGTGACTATATTGAATGCGCTCTTGTGTATCATTTGGTTTTAACTCGTGAATCAATTGCATCGTATATGGGAAAAGATGTAGCATATGTAAAATTCTTTGCAAAGACCGCCTAGACATCTCTAACTGCTGAGAACGACGCTTGGTGGAAGTTTCGGGGTTTTCCTCAATACTTGCTTACACTCGAGCAATGGTCACTTCATTTCGAATCGCACGAGGTCTTCCAGCACGCGGAAGATCACAGACAGCCCCTTGTTGTCTAAAACGCTGAACCAATCGGTAAATTGTTGGAGCGCTAGGAGCATTTCGAACATGAAAGAAACTTCGATATGATC
>JAHXMU010025145.1:0-17139 GCA_019455685.1 Philornis downsi
AAAGTGAAATAATTAATGACTTTTTAGGTTTAAATATTTTGTTTATATGGAGTACATTTTGTTGCTTTTGTTTTGCGCAACACTGCACATATAATCGCTTATATCGATTACAGTTTTTGCGTCTCGTATTTCATAACGTTTACTCAACATATATTACAGCATTCGTTAGTGTGGGTCGCAATTGAGAATTAAAGGGCCCTTGTTACCGTAATGTTTGGTAAGATTTTATTAAGGCCATTTTCACTAATTTTTCATATTATTTTCATCCATTTGTTTGTTATTACCCTGGATTCTTTGTCGTATTGCAAGACGGGTAGAAATATCCTCTCGCACAATTGGATTTTATTTAGATCATCGAGAAAGGACTTTGTCATGAAATCGCTCGCTTAATCCGTAAAAAAAATTGACAAGCAATATGTTTTTAATTTCCAGGCACACATAATGGACAGAGGAACCAAATTTCAAGCAGCATTTCAAACGAATAGTCTATTTGTTGTTGTATCCTTTTATTCCTAAAGCAATTTTCGATGTTTCCTCCATATTTTAAAAGACTATTAATAGGACGTAATATAAAATTACACTATCGACCTCATTATAAGTGCCTACAACATATATTGTCATATTCATATATCTGCGGTCACAACCCATAACAGCCTAAGTCTGTTTTTCAATATTTTCAGTACAGGAGTTTAAAGTTTTGAATCTTCACTGAAAATCAGTAGAAGGTGTTTTTTTGGAAAACTTTGCCACAGATTCCAAGGAAACGAATTTCTTTACTTAGTTGTTAACAAAAAATAGTTGTTTATTCTCGAAGTCAAAAGATATTATCGAAAAAGACACTTAGGCTCTTATGAATTGTTGAACGAAAGAAAGTCAAAAAGTTCAAGTTGAGTTAGGCTATTATTCCAGATTAAATAAAAAACTTTAAGTTTGGAGAAAGACCTTAACTCAATTTATGTTTATCACAAAACGAAATTGTAATTCGGAATAAGAGCTTAACTCAAGTTAGGAAAATAAAATTGTTTCTTTATTTTTTGGATTAACGACTTAAGTTGATTTAGGCAATGATGAAAAAAATAATGTTTATATTTGTTGTAGTCCTAAATTGACTTAGGCAGTTATGCCAAAACAGTCATTTAGAAAAATAACTTAAGCTATTAGGTTTTTTTAGGATTAATTGCCTTCCTAGAAGAGATACAAACATGAAAAATTTGGAGCAAATAAATTTAGATACGCTGAATACGATGGTGCTAATAACTCAATTGTGTCCTAAGTCGAGTTAGGCTGTTACGGGTTGTGACCACAGATATATTCAGTACTAACATTCGAATAGCCTCAAATGCGAAATTTGGAATCACATAACTCAGAAAATAATAAAATATAATAGCAAAAATAATATTAAGTGCACAACTAAGTTCCCGCTGTTTGCCAATAAATGGCGCCAGCTGTAAGTGCTAGTTTTATGTGACATAACCTAAACGCCATGAGCCAAGCTTAGGCATGTGGTAAACATACCGCCTCGCCTTCAATACCATAATTAATTTGAGACATAAGCAAGGCATGAGCTAACCTCTCTTTAATATGAATTGGAAGGAATACGAGTATATTCATTTATATTGTACAACTTCCGCAGAGTAAAAAGTATCTGTGGAAATATGGAATCAATATTAGTACGAAAATCAAGTCGTTTATCAAGTGTTATGCCGAGGCACTTGATTTCATCTACAAACTCAATACTGTTTGTTTCCATTAATGTTGAAGTCAAAATTCTGAAACGTTAAAAACGAGGAGACAAAAAGCATAACTTTAGTTTTGCTACAATTAATATAAAGGCTATTTTCATTTAACCAATTACTTATAGCACTCAGTGTGTTATTGAACTACATTGTAAGTTATTTACTGAACTGCTTCTGAAAAAAAGATGGATGTCATCAGCATGCAAAAATGGATAACAACAGCTATCGCGGATAACCTCAACTAAACCGTTAATATACAATATAAACAATAGTGGGCTCAGAACCGATCCTTGAGAAACACCGTTTCGTCGCTTTAAAGATGGTGATTTTGATTTTGACGACCGTTCGCGTGAAGGAGGACAAAAAACCTTCGAAGACACTGAATTGACGGCATTGCTTGATAAAGATCCGTGTCAAACGCAGGTAGAGCTTGTTGCTTCAGTATTAGGAGCATTTTCAAGCGGTTGTATGCGTTGGGAATGATTTAAAAGCAAGAACTTGGCTCCTTATGAGTTGAAGCCAATGGATATTGAGCGTCGTTTTTTCGCCTGTGAACAACTGTTCCAGCGACAAAAAGGAAAGGTTTTCCTCATCGTATTATAAAGGGTGATGAAAAATGGATTTATTACAGCAATCCAAAGAAAAGAAAGTAATAGGGGCTCCCCGGTCATGATTCTATGTCATCGCCTCGGCCGAATATTCACGCTGCGAAGGTTATGCTCTGTGTTTGGTGGGACCATTTTGATGTTATTTATTACGAGCTGTCTAAATCCAGCAAAACTATCACTGAGGATCGGTGTCGACTTGAATTAATGCGATTGAGCCGAACTTTGCGCAATATGCAGAAAAGCACGAAAAAGTGATTCTTCAGCATAATAACGCTCGGCCTCACGTGGCCAAGCCCGTTAAAATCTACCGGAAAAAACTGAAATGGGTAGTTTTGCTTACCCCATCCACCATATTCCCCAGATACTGCGCCGTCCGATTATCAGTCGTTTCGTTCGATGGCACACGGTCTGGTTGACCAGCAGTTCCACCCATATGGCGAAATCAAGGAATGGCTAGACTTGTGGATAGCCTCAAAAGATGAACAGTTTTACCGTGATGGAATTCGAGCTTTGCTAGGAAGGTGGGAAAAGGTAGTAGTTGGCGATGGGCAATATTATCAATGAATCATTTGTAAACATGTTTTCTTAAAAATTTTCCATTTTTATAAAAAAAAATTATAAAAAAATAACTTAGTTGCGTTCCTACTGAATAAAATATAATAGAAAATATAATAAAATAAAGGAAAAATAATTTTATATTTTTGTTTGATGTTATATAATTGGCCTTTTTGGCTTTCCTGCATCACGACGTATGAATAAATGAAATAAATGAAACTAAAGGCCGGATGTTCTTTAAGTAATAAATGTACACTGTATTCAATTTGTACTGCAATGGATGGCCAGATATCATAGGAATACGCCAATGTGTTGGCTTTGCCTGGGAACAATCTTAAAATTTTGTTTTTGGTCTTGAGGTATTGCAATATTTGTGCGTTTTAAAATGCCGGTACACAGATACAATACACACTAGCTTAAAACATGCGGGGTGTGACGTGTACGTCACTCAAAAACAGGTCGATATTACGGGGGTTGGAAACCAAGGCCATTTGTACCTATGCCCTTGCCCTTCTGTCTATCTGAAGTATAGTTGTCGCATTTGTTTCGTGTCGTAATCGTGGCTACATGACTGTGCATACAAATATGTTGTTTAGCTTCAGAACGATTTAATTATGTGATTCTTTAAGAAATGTTTATACCCACTAGCATGAAATGCGGTCTGCAGCAACACCAGTACGTTACAAGATAAGTGGCCGTGGCGAAAAGGTAATCTTTTTAGCCATAGTTTACCTGTCAACTTGCTCCAATTCTTTTTGAAAACGCCATTGACATTTTTTCATATTCGTTTATTGAACAGTCTTGTAATTTAAAGCCTTCTGGCCAATATTAAGCAAATTACAAAATGCTTAAAATAAATACTACTGGAATTAAAAAACAAAAACAAAATGTAACATAAAAGATAACATCAAATTAGCTAGTAACTATTAACTTATAACGCTCAAATTAAAGTGCACTAAAAATAGGCGAAATCGAGGGATATAAAAAATAATGAGAAATTAAATATTGAATGATATACATATTATGAAATGTTTTTATAAAAATTATATATTTATAGTCTGGAGTACATTTTGTTGCTTTTGTTTTGCGCAACACTGTATTATATATATACATAGGTCAGTCCAAATTGCAAATGTTTTTATATATATGTATATATAATTAAGTTAACAATTTTACAGCTCCAAACTGTTAAGTAAATCACAATATGCATATATTAAAATAAATACTACTCCAAACTACTCTATTAACTACAAACTACTACGCCCTCTTTCGCACGCTTGCTGTACTTCTAAATTTTTACGGCAAACAACATGCTGGTGTCCATACAACAGAGTGCTTAAATTAAGTATGTTAGTTATAAATGAGTAAATAAACGATTATTCTACAATTTTAAAATCAAGTTAATTTTTGATAGTTCTGATAAATTAAACGTATTTTGGTTGAAGACAGTTAGAAAAAACCATCTATGCGAAATATTGCTAATCCAATTTTTTTTCTTATGAGTTTCGCTTTTATTTTTTTTTCTGACTATCCAATGGATCGGTCTGATTTTTTCCATGACCATTAAAAATGTATATAGCTTGAAACTAATAGACAACTTTTTGAAAAATGAATTCAAAATATCAATAATTCTTTTTAAAATTTTAAATATTTACAATATCTCGGTTCAACCCAATGATTATTTTTTGCTTCGTGTACGACTATTTCTCCACTTCGTTCTCAATCGTCTGCAAAAATAACAATTCAAAGAAAAAAAAAGACTTCAAATTGTTTTTTTTTTCTAACTATCCTCAATCAAAATATCTAATTTTTTTTTCAAAAAGCTCGAACAACGAAAAGTCATTGACACGTTTCACAAATTTCAACTCATCTTCTAAATTTGAATCGAATGTTTTCAGCTATTTTTCAATGCTGAGAATATTTTACTTTTATTTTTTTTTTTTTTTTTTTTTTTTTACAAATTTCAACTCATGTTCTAAATTTGAATCGAATGTTTAGCATTTTTTAATGCTGAGAGTATTTTAGGCATATAGTTTTCAATGTTATACGTTAAAATATGTTATCTTAAATTTTAAAACATAAAACTACTTTTAAAACTTAAGGAACATTTTGCCACTCAGCGTATCTTATAAAACCGGCTCTGAGTGTATATTTTCTGCCTATACGCCAGTCTTGTACTTTACGTCATCACAACAATCATGCAATTCGTATTTTCTTATATAAATACGAAATCGTGTGACTTTTTTTTAATCAGTCGCTTAATAGAAATGTAGACATTGGACTATATAACGAGATCAGCATTTTTTTTTTATTTTTTACTTTTCTTTTGGAAAGTTTTAAAAGGTTTAGGTTCAGGGGCGGGCTCTAGTACGTTCAATATATTACACGGATTTTGGTTAAATCAATCATGTAGAATCATTTGAAGAATTATATTACAAAATTTATAGATTGGAAGGGTTCCGAAGAGCTTTGCTTTTTTGCTTCGGTACTGGTATAATAAATAATAATATATAATAAATATATATAAAATAGTAAAAATAAAAATACGAATAAAATATTAAAAATATGTAATAAATAATAATATATAATAAAAAATAATAATATATAATAATAAATAATAATATATAATAATAAATAATAATAAATAATGATAAATATAGTTTCGTGCTCTTGAGCTACAATTAGTTATTATGTTGGCTTCCAGCAACATTTTAATAAGAGAGCATTTGAACAATGACTCGGTTTAAGACAGCAAAAAATAAGAACTGTAGACTAGACAATTGTTGTGTCCCATCGAAATGTGAATTTATAACGATTTATACAAATATGTTGGAAATTGGTTTTATTATGTCCATTCTGACAAATTAATCTTAATTAAAATCGTTATTACAGAGATTCATTTCACAAAAGAAATGTTGCTTGACGGTGTGTGTCTTAATTAGGGACGTTTTATCGGATTGTTTGAAATTGCATACTTTGAAAGTTCACGCTTTTGGTTTAGCTGTTGTATTCTCTCTCTTTAAAACAGTAAGAAGATTTTTAAAATACATCAATTTTTTAAATAAATCTCTCTCTCAGTAAGAAGATTTTTAAAATGCCTCAATTTATGAAATAAATCAAAATTTCTAACTCTTATCAAAAGTGTGACAGTCAATTCTTGAATTATTTCAATATTAACAAAGGAACTATTGTTAAACCCGCTTTGCAACGTAAAATCCCATATTTCTAGATTTTTTTTTGTGTTGAACCATCTGTTTTTCGTACAAATATAACTTGTTTCGTCGAATAAATTAAGGTATTTCGACGGCAATAAAAAATATCATATAATTAGTTGCCAAATGTATATAAATCATGTAAATTCCTAAAGTTATAACTGCGGAGTAAGCAGTTTGTAAACCTCTAAAGGTTGCTAATTAATAGCCTAGTATGCTAATTACTAGTCTAGGAAAAACATCAAATTTCCCGACAGTATAAGGTTTCTGTTAGATTCTTGGACTGAGTATAATAATTAGTAGGAACCTTAATAGAGTCATGCCGTATATCTAAGATTAAATTAAAAATAGCAGCTTGTTTTTATGCAAACCGCTACAATTACTAGCGTTACATTTGACTTCCTAAACACCACAGTCTGCAATATCACGCTATGCTGTCGCCTTACCTAAAAAGTTTCGCATGTTGAAAATTTTTACGCCAGATTTTGGTCTATATTAACTAAAAGCTTCGTTCCAGTCAGTGTCATCCCACAAAAGCGTATTATACGCTTCACAGAAATACTAAACTTGGCTATGACTTCATACATTTTTATCTATCGAAGATACCCTTATAGCTGATGAGAAGATTGCATGTGCCGGCATATTTTTAGGTCCTCGTTTGTTAAGATTTGCCATGATGTAAATATCCGATTGGTTGAAGAAATGGACAATCCTAAGACCTAAGATCAGCTCAGATGAAATAGGCTTTAGTATTCCACATTTTAACCCTAGAAAAAACTTACTATAGGTATGTTCCACTGTTATGTATAAATAGAGCGAAAAATTGCGAACCGTAATTATTAAATTTTGGCATTCAATTCACCAAATAATAATATTAGTATTCTAAATTGTATACGAGCTGTCGGCTTGCCAACATAATAGTAACAATATACCCGTCATAATTTGTCGGTACGATGGCTTTTAAATAGCGATAAGACTTAAGTTCTGTTTATACCAGCGCGAGGCGACAAAACACTGCAGCTCGGAAATCGCCACTGCGAATGGCAAACGCCAACATATTTATGCCAAAGCGTTTTTTTGCCCTTGCTGTTTGTCTATAGAGAGTCGCATGAGCAATGAGTTGTATGAGCTATATGCTAACATCGACGTGGTCCAGCGCATCAATATACAGCAATGTTGTGCGGATGGGCCCAAATGCTTTAGCACAAAAAGCTTTCGACAAAGGACTCGAAGGACGACGCAGAAGACGGCGACCAAAATTCCGTTGGAGGGTCAGACTTTTGAAGTACTATCGAAACTTGCTGCGACTAATTGGAGAAGAGGAAGTGCAAAAACTGAAGCGCTGGGAATTATTATTCACGATTTGCATACGTTTTAACATTTTTGTTATTATATTTTTGTGTTTAGTTCGGTCTGAGTATTCGAACTTTTTCTTTATGTTTGTTCAAGCTCAAGAGCATGTAAGCTTTTTGCACAGTTTGATTCGAAACATACATTTTGGCAGAATGATATTTTCAAATGCCGAGGTCGTCTGTATGGCTAACTCAGATTCAGCCACGGATCCTCATCAGCAGACTTGTAATAATGAATGCGAACGATTTATCAAATCTTGTGCATGTGAAACTCTCAACTTAGTGAGAATTCCTTCTTGATTGCACAGACTGGAAAAACTTCACAAGTTTTCATTTATGAGAAACATTCGGAAAATTCCTTTTCGTTATTTGTGTTTAAAAGAGCGATCGACTTTCCAGTGACATTATTATCATTATTATTATTATTATACGACATTATTAACTTGTTTTTGTTTAATTCGGTCTATGTGAATACATTCACAATGATCTGTGTACAATTTGTTGACATTTAGCTGCATTTTGTCGTGTCGCGCTTGTGTAGGTAAGCCTTTAAGTCCCAAATGAGATACTAATGATTAATCGTGAGTTTAGCCTAATTCAACTTCGAGTCAACTCATTATCTCTTAGCTTTCTATGTCTTTTTTGTCTTTGATAAATTGAGTTACTCATTAGTGACATATAATTTGAATACTAGCATGACTGTTCCCAGTCGACATTTGAGGCAAAAACAGCGACTTCTTCTTATAATCATCTACATATAGTATGTTTGTCAATTTATAGATGGCACGACAATTGTGACAAAAATTAACACTATTTCTTATATTTTCAAAATTAATATAGTAAATAATATTCACCATTGATAACGTTTAAACAAATTGTACCATAAATTGCAACACGAAATATGAGCATTTAAATTGTCTTTTGAAAACAATCGGTCTCTATGCCACCACAATTGTGTGTCATCAAGCAATGCCGGTCCGTTGTCTCATCTCGCATATGTTCATATAATATTCAATGTAGAAACACTTCAGGCACATGATTGGTTCCGGTTTAAATTTTTCACCATGTGATATGAAATACTCTATAAATGTTCCTAGATTCAACATGGTATTTTTGTACTGCATTTTCCCCTTGTTACCTCCTGTCCTCTCTCTCGGTCATTCGAGATTAATATCAGTTGTGCTTGTAAAGCGTTTTGAAATGCAATCACAAAAATAGAATTCGGACGACCTTTCGTTATATTCGAGGCAGTACCTTATCAAAAATGTTTGTTTTTCTCTTTTTTTTTTTGCTTGGAATTATACAGAGGATCACAAAATATGTTGCTATAGCTTAAAAAACTCACTCATGTGAAAGATTTTGACATGGGATCATATGGAAACATGATGTATTTATTTTTATTTGGCCAGAGAGGGATTATTTAGACAACTAAAAAAAAATAAGTTTAAGTTGAATGTGTTGCATATATACCTATACATATGTAAGTAAGTGTGTGTGGGACATGCAAAATCGATATCAACAAAAGTGATATCGCGGACCCGACTAAATTGAACAGTCACAAAATGTAATGGATCATTAGTTATTTGTTTGGCTTCGCGATATTATTTCTTTTGTTTTACTTTAAAATACATGTTATCCCTGCGATCTGAAGAGTACATTTACCTTCGAGATGCGATTAATACTGATGGAAATGCACAGAATGTTGGTCGGATGACTATTCTTCCAGCAACATACATCGGAAGCCCTCGACATATGCACGAATATGCTCAAGATGCCATGTCGTATGTTCGTCATTATGGTACAGCAGATTTATTCATCACATTTACATGCAATCCGCACTGGATAGAAATCAAGCAGGAGTTATTCCCTGGGCAGTCACCCATTGATCGTCATGATATTACAGCCAGAGTCTTTAGACAAAAATCTTTAATGGATTTCATTGTAAAACATTATGTGTTTGGTGAGACACGCTGCTGGATGTATTCTGTAGAGTGGCAGAAACGAGGATTGCCACATGCACATATTTTGATTTGGTTAGTTGAAAAGATAAGGCCAAATGAAGTTGATGCAGTGATATCAGCTGAAATCCCTGATGTACAAGAAGATCCTGGATTGCATGAGGTAGTTATCAAAAACATGATACACCGTCCCTGTGGAACTCTTAATCAAAATTCACCGTGTATGATGGATGGTAAATGTTCGAAACGATATCCACGGACATTAATATCGGAAACAATTACTGGTAATGACGGTTATCCACTTTATCGTCGCCGATCGACAGCAGACAATGGAAGATCAACAATTGTCAAATTAAATCAACAAGGTATTGAAATAGATAATCGTTGGATTGTTCCATATTCACCCATTTTATCAAAGACCTTCAAAGCACACATCAACGTTGAATCTTGCCATTTAGTGAAATCTATTAAATACATTTGCAAATATGTAACCAAAGGGAGTGATATGGCTGTGATTGGAACTGGTGCAGAGAATTCCAATGATGAAGTTACCCAATACCAAATGGGCCGCTATGTTAGTAGTAATGAAGCAGTTTGGCGAATATTTTCTTTTCCTATTCATGAGAGACATCCTACTGTTGTTCACTTAGCTGTGCATTTAGAAAATGGACAAAGAGTGTATTTTACAGCACAAGAGTGCATTTTAATGTCCCAGGGGCAATCATTAAGTGTTTGTGGTATTAATCTGGAAAACCCATGTTTCTCCCATGGTCAATTGTATGTTGCCTGTTCCCGTGTTGGAAAACCATCAGATTTATTTGTCTATGCGCCAGGGAATCAAACAAAAAATATTGTATATCATAAAGCACTACAATGAAAATAAAACTGATTTTTGTTAATAATTATGATGATTACCAATAAAGCGATTACTTAGTTTTAAATGCTTATATCTGTTTTATTTAATAATTATTTTTTATTCACAACGCCCTATCACCAGGGAGAAGGTTCTGGTCAGGAGAATTTTTGCCCCGACAATAAAATAGATAGGAACAAAAAACTGTCATATTACAAATCTTTTTGACAGAACGAAGTCTGCCGGGTCCGCTAGTGTAACTATAAAAATATAAAATATATTGGCCTTACAGATACCATAAGGAAAGAAGTATACTTGTGATCAAAAGGTTTGTGTGTTATTGTGCTTGTATGGTGTCTTGTTGGATAAGTTATACACTTAATTTCGACGTTAATACCTGTCAGTTGATTTCATCATACCTTTATGGTAGGAGTCAATGTGTTGTTCTCAATGATTCGTTGTCTTCTGTTTTATCTGTCCAAAGTGGTGGTTGCTCAAGTCTCGGTGCTTGATCCAATGCTTTTTATTATGTACTTGAATGATCTGTTTAGTATCCTTGATGATACATGCATTCCCTATTCATTTGTAGATGATGTACAATTGCTCTTTAAGGGAGAATATCAGTTTGCTGATGTCCTGCAAAGTAATATTAATTATGCGTTAAATTTGATCTGCTCATGAATGATAGAAAATAATCCAAAAACTAAAACTATGCTTTTTTCTAATCGTGATTTAAACCTGAGTTTATCTTATCGTGGCACACCTATTGAAATGGTCCACAGTGTACATTGTTTGGAAGTAGTTTTAGATAACAAACTAAGTTTTAACTATCATGTGGATAACTATATATTAACTATATGTGGATAATCACTGCAAAGTTTTTATAACACTGATTTAGTGTTGCCCAGATCGATTAAGGAGAAATTGGTTCATGTTTATATCATGCCTAGTATTCTATATTGTTTAAAGTTATATAGTGGCACTAATAAACAAAATATAAGGAAAATTCAGATGGCGTTTAATAAAGTTATGAGACACTTGTATTCATTGCGGTGTCGTGTTCATATAACACCGTATGTTAAGCGTTTCTTTTGCTGTAGTTTTAAAAATTATATCGATTTGAGGCCTTTGTTTTTATTTTATAAAGTTGTTCGACTGTGTAGTCCTCAATTTATTTCTAATTCGTTTAATTTTTCACATTCCACTCGTAATAAGCAGCTTCTTATTCCTAAAATAACCCACTCATGGGCCGTATTTTTTGCAGTAAAAGTATCACGAATATACGATTTACTACCAAGTCATTTAAAAAGTTTTAAATTATGTCTTGACTATTACAAAAGGCACATTCTGCAACACTTTCGGATTTTACTGCAAAATTTTGTTTTCAATTAAATTGTGAGCAACCTTTATTATATACTGATTATCTTATATTTCCAGATTATATACCGATTAATTCTATCTTTTGAATTAGTCTTTTTTTCATACTTTTTTTGTCTTTAATATTCATACTTTATTTAAAATCATATTATATTTTTATAAATTTTGTATTTAATTTTTATTACATGTTTTTTTAACTTATAATATGAGCAGATTACATCTATATGTAATAGATGAATTGTTGCATATTGTAATTTTATATATAACTTATAATTGGCCGGAAGGCTTTAAACTACAAGCCAAAAATAAATAAATACTCGCAAGTTACTTCACTCTATGAACTAGGATTTACAGAGGAAAAATCAAAATATGATAAATTAGTCAATGTATGAGACGTGCGCGAGTGGATGTGGCAATGCAATTCGTTTTCAATTCCAAAATTAAATTTATCGAAAACATGTTATGTGCCAAATTTGGCTGAATTCAGTGTAACTGATTGAAAGATATGAAGCTAAGAAAATGGGACACCAGAAAGGGCGTTCGTTTTTAATTTATTGATTTTTTTTCTACAAGTTTTGTCAGGTGTTATAAATCCACACAGAAGGCAAAATTGTGGATCATTGGAGAAAAATTGAATTTCGAAAAATTGTATGGAAGTTGCCAGACGGACAACAATATGGATTAGAACAGCCTACCAATTAAGAGTTACAGGGGGGGAAAAATGAATTTTGGAGCATTGATCAATTTGAGGTGTACCAGAAGATGCTTGATAATGCGATCCGTTTTCATTCACAGACGCAAGTGCATCAAGTTTGACAGACCTAAGAATACACGGGTCAAATTTGTCATTTGTATGGGAAGTACCAAAAGGTACGCAGTTTATCAGCTGATTTTTCCAAATTCTGTCAAGCATTATAAACCAATACAATGGGGAATAATTTAGGATGCTGCAGTCTACGAACTAGGAGTTACAAGGAAGATATTGCATTTCTGAAAATCGGTAAATTTGAATGGGAGGTACCAAGATGAGTTAAACGATATAGCAAGTTTTAAGGAGTTTCGTAAGGATTTACGGCAGTTATCGTGTCTGTCAGTCAGCCAGACGGACGGACATCACTGAATCTACTCGTACTTAGAAAGTCATGAAACATTTTTTATGTAATTTAATTTAACTTATTTACAACTTGTAATTCGAAGCCTAACGCTCAATTAAATATAAAATATAATATACAACTAAAATGGCTTAACGTATTTTAAGCTTATAAATCTTCTGAACAGGAGAGGAATATCAGAATTAATAAAAAGTCAAAATTATCAATTAAACAAAAAATTAAATATAAGTATTGAATTCAATCAGAGAAAGCATAAGAAAAATAGTATCGATATGAATAAATGGAAGTCAGACTAAGTCCCCAATATAGAAAGATATAAGAAAGTAACATTATATATGTAGAATGTCGGATTAAAATATCAAAGGAGTTGCTTTCGAAAATTTATATAAAACAGATTAAAGTCCTTCATGCATTTTGGTAATAAATTTTAGTGCCGAGATACTCGAACAAGAAATGATTTATCCATTAAATATGTTATTTTAAGGATAACCAAGTTTCTACAATGCGTGGAATGTGTAAAAACAAATAATTGTGCAAAGAATCGCAGACATTTGAATTTATGTATTTTGTAAAATAAAAACAGTGTTCTAAATCTTATGAAATCATAGAATGTACAGCCAAGGAAATCTATAACAAATGGTGTTATATGAACATAACGCTTCTGTGAGTACAGCATTAAACGCTAGCTGTGATCCTTGTAGATTGCGTTTAGTTGTTCCTGCATACGTTTTTAAACAGTATAAAAAATTTGGCATTACTAATATGCATATGTACCAAGGTTTTGTTTTTACCCTCCTCGGTAAAATACGGTCAGTGTTATAGAGGCATCGAAGACTATTATACATATAATCAATCACACTATCTACATGCTGATTAAAGCTCAACTTATCATCAACAGTTACTCCTAACCACTTCAAATCATGCACGAACTCAATTGTAGTGCCGTTGTGGTTCAAATGTAAATGACACTCTCCACGATGTGAGAAAAGAATTGCTTTGGTTTTAGAAGGATTTATGCTCAAATTATTACAGGTCATCCAACTGGCTTTTCCAATGTATCCTCGATTTTGGCTTGAAGAACATCCATATAATTTAAATCACCTTTGAAAACAATTTGCACATCATCCGCATAAGCGTACACTCTTAGACTACGAAACAGACTATTCAAAAACCTGTTGAGAAGGTCTAAAGATTTGGTCAAAAGATACTTGTTACATTTTGTTCCTTCTGAAGGTATAAAAATTTATAATTACATCCCTAGAAGAAATTGCCAGCAGTGCTAAAAATAAAATAGTGGCTCGAATTTAGCACAGTTGTAACTTTGCAGTTGAACATTTATTTTAGGTTTTACACATTATTGTAATAGTTGCACTCTTAGCCTTTCTTGTATATATTTTTTATCAGTTCGCATAAATCGGGCAAATTACAAAAAAAAAAAAAAAAAATAGGAAGCCCGCCTTGTTTGCTCTCACATAAAGCACAAAAGTTGTATAAATTAAGTTATTAAATTATAAAATAGTTCCTATGATCGAATTTGGTGCCAGACACTCGATGTGATTTTATTTTTCATCCATAAGTGCAGTGGGAATTGTTTTTTTTTTTTAATTCACTTACATTCCCTCCACCTCTCGTTCTTGACAAAGAATCTCTACTTACTGCCGCCAAGTTTAATCAAATTATCAAGTATTTACTGTGTGCAACTGTAATTAAAATACCATCTTGTTCTTACATTCTCGTGTTATAGCTTATCGTACTAGCGAGGGAAAGCCCTGGGTATTGCCTGTGGTGCGCAAAACCGAAATTAATATTGCCGGCGATGAGTCAATTAACCATGAATATTTGCCCGTCTTAGGTAAGTACTTAACGCCCATTTGCAGGACATCGTCATCGACAACGGCCACACCGACACGTCATCCGTAGTTTCTTTTTAATTGCCCTCGTAGCTAAGGAAGACTGCGGGCGCATTCCACAAAATGACTAACCAAATGCCTGTGGCAATATTGAGTGGCTTGTAGCGAGCATATAATAATGTAATCATATTAAATGCCTGCTGGATATGTCTAATTAATGCTCTTCAATTAGCGGAACAATTTAATTTTGTAAATTTATAGGCACTGAAGCATTCACCAAAGCGGCCACCACCTTGCTGTTGGGAGAAGACTCACCAGCCATTAAGGATAATAAGGTTAGTGGTGGTGAAAGTTATAGAAATGTATTTAAATTGCCTTTTAATTTGATTATGGTTTGATTTCATTTCAGGCTTTTGGCGTGCAAACTCTGTCTGGTACAGGTGCTTTGCGCATTGGGGCTGAGTTCTTGCGTCGCCATATGAACCGTAAAGTGTTTTATTACTCGGATCCCACATGGGAGAACCATCACAAAGTCTTTATGGATGCTGGTTTTGAGCAACCCAACACCTATCGTTATTGGGACCAGAGCAAACGAGTTCTCGACATTGAGGGTTTGTTGGCTGATTTGGAACAGGCCCCAGCTGGTGCTGTTATCATTTTGCATGCCTGTGCTCATAATCCCACCGGTTGTGACCCTACTCAGAAGCAATGGACTCAAATTGCCGACTTGATGGAACGTAAAAAACTATTCCCCTTCTTCGACTCTGCCTACCAAGGCTTTGCCAGCGGTGATCCCGATCACGATGCTTGGGCTGTGCGTTATTTTGTTAAACGCGGTTTTGAAATTTTCTGTTCCCAATCGTTTGCCAAAAATTTCGGTTTGTACTGTGAACGTGTTGGCAATTTGACTGTTGTATCCAACACTACAGAGCACAAAGCGGCCGTTCAATCACAATTCACTCTGCTAATTCGTGGCATGTATTCGAATCCACCAGCGTTCGGTAGTCGTATTGTATCGACAGTTTTAAATAATGCTGAATTGAGGAAAGAATGGTAAATGTCTAGGAATAATTAAATAATCATACTTAATAGAAAGGTTTTAGTAAGTTTAAGTGTGGGTTTTAAAAAACTGAAATCGAATCTAATACCGATAGTATTACATTTTAAAACTGTTTAGTTTTAGTTTATTAATTGTAATATGTAAACAAATTTCATTCCATATTTACATTGCGCTTGGATGAGTCTTATGAGAGAGCTACATTCAGTATCCATTCAAACAAACATTGACGTTTTAGTCCTTCGCCATAGAAAGTGGGTCAACTAAGTGTGTCATTCTGTTTGTAATAACTAGGGTTATTTATCAGAGGATCCTATAAAGTCTATACACTTTAGATCGCCCGGATAATTTGAATTAATTTAAGCAAGACCCCGAAATTTGCCGAAATTTTCCATGGAAATGTCTTATAGTCATTGTCAGATTAAGTTTAGGTTTTGATAAGATTTGTCTACATAAAAAATCTTTGCCTATTCAAGGCTTTTAAACTCAACTCAGGAAAATAAACTTTTTTCAGTTTTTTTTTTCAACTATTTTACGTTATTGGAAATTAAAGTATGGTTCAAAATTCCAAGATAGGAAGGCATTAGGCACTACATTTTAAAAGAATTTTCGGTGTAACATCACCAAATTTTGCATGAAAATGATTCAGCCATTGGCAAGGCAAAATCGGTTTAGGAGGAAAAATGTGGGCTTATTTTTTTTATTACTTCTCCAACGTTTTTACAATTTATTCCTTATTAAGCGATATGCGTTAGTAGGTGTAATTTTAAGCGTCGTAATAAATGTACAAAAATCACTATATATCACTGGGAAATGAGTTAACTGATAAAGGGTGGCGCATTAGTAACGTTAACGGCGACTATATTGAATGCGTTCTTGTGCATCATTTGGTTTTAACTCGTGAAGCAATTGCAAAGATTTAACATATGTAAAATTCTTTGCAAAGACCGCCTAGACATCTCTAACTGCTGAGGGGTTTTCTCAATACTTGCTTGCACTCGAGCAATGGTCACTTCATTTCGAACTGCACGCGGAACATCACAGACAGACCATTGTTGCCCAAATCGGCAAATTGTTGGAGTGCTAGGAGCATTCCGAACATGAAAGAAATTTCGATATGATCTGAATAATGTAATGCTGAATTTCAAAGTAAAATTGAACAACTTTGGTTCTTTGTTCTGTGCTGAGCCTCATAAATCATCATAAATTTCTCAAGTATTATTTAGTTAATTCTGTAAAGAGACGAAAAAAAGACTTGAACAAAAAATGTATTCACTGATCAAATCTTAACGTAACTTATGCGCCACCCTATATATATAAGAGACGATGGCATTAACGCGCCCTTTTATCTGACGATGAGACAGTACGTCGCCAACGACGAGACCATGGAGTGCCGCAAGAACGCACAATTGGTCTATTAGGAAAAAAGGATACACTTTTGCAAAAATTTTTGTTACATTTTTCAACAC
>JAHXMU010025146.1:0-31658 GCA_019455685.1 Philornis downsi
GCACCCACTGGCAAATTAAATTCGAAACTCCATTTACTCCGCACCCGAAAACCCATCCATCATTCGTTCATCCACTCCACTCACACAGCCATTTATTGTTTCACACGATCATCTTTGATTTATGCGTCGTCGTTGGCCGATGTTTGTTCTCTTTAATTTTCGAATAAACTGTCAATTCAATTGTTTTTGTTGTTGGCTTCTTGGCTTCATTTCGTTCTTTCCGCATGTCACATTTCACAATGGCGACCATATGATTTATGGCTGATTGACAGCCGTTGTTTACGTTCTGTTCTGGTAAATACAAACGGCGTGTGTGAGAAACATGTGCGGTGAAGTATCCATGCTTGCGCTCCTCCTTCTTTCATCGCAACCCGCATACTTCTGAACCACCAGTAGTAACGTCAAAGAGCTCACATACAAACACAATAATACCCCTCTCGGCATTGTGTTGATTTTATGGCATTTTTGATGTATTTCAGAGGGCGAATGACAGTAATGCATTTGCAAGCGTACTTTGAGGTTTTCAGAGTAGGAAGTGTGAATTTAAGGACAATATGGCCGGTCACACCTTGTACTGAAAAAGGCGGGAATTCGGGCAACAACGCAAAGTCGTAAAAATAATCAAAAAAAGAAATAAAATTTTTAATTACATCACAAGGACAATGCTAGCGGCGCGTCACAGAAGCCATAACACTTCTTCTTACCACCACAAGATATGTTTAAATAACTAAACATAATCATTGTCTAAAAATAATTAAACGACTTTTTTCATATGCCGACACAGATATTAAATATAATTAAAAAATCTGGAGGTACTGACGGTCAGTAATTCTTATACAAAAATCTGTCTTATACAACAATCGGTCAATAATCCTTATCAATCGGATAAAAATTAAATTAACCTTCTGTCAACTTGATAATTAAAGTCGAAAATTTTGGCGATTCTTATTAGCTGCATCAACATTTTGCATAAAACAAAACAATTTGAATAAATGTTGCATTTTCAGTTGGCTTGATTTCGTAAATATTCAATATAAAGTGAAATGCAAGTACTGAGTATTACAAAAATACTTAAATTGGATTCCACTACATATCAATCGACTCCGACTCACCTCTGAGTCGACTTACAGTTGTCTTTCAGTCCGGTCGCAATTGTGAATTGATTGTTGATATGGCCAGTAGTGTTAGTCTGGATTGGATTCCGGAAGTGTTTTCGTTCTTAGGTATTGAATATTGAAGATTTGATTATGGTTTCTTTCAAATATGCTTTAAGATTCCTTCTCCTGAATTTCCACTTTGAAATATCGGACCGCGAAGAGATTAAATTAAGGAAAATACATTTATAATGCTGAAATTTGCTAATCAATATTTTTGTGTTAAATAATTAAAAATCGCCAGAAATTATTTTGAATTTTCTTAAAATTTTTTTAATAATATTTCTGAGCTTCTTGAATTTTCATGTAAAACGGGGCAAAACTTCAAAAAACATTTTCAGACAAATTAACCTTAACAAATTAACCTTATTTCTTAACCTTAACCTTAACTTTTTTGATGTGCAAAAGATGTATCGGTAGTAAATAAATTGAAAATATTCAGTAATGCGTGATGACTTTTAAAAGTGATTCATAAAAACTTTCATTATTGGTTTGATGGGTTTAGCGGATGGTAGGTCGATAATGCTAAAACCGTCATATTTTAATCTCAATAAAATAATTTGTAAATCCTTTTTGTATTCATTTTGAGCTGATAAGTGGTTAAAATACCTTCTCATAAAACATTGTTAGAATCATAGCTTTTAAATTGTCTGTATTAATACACTGAAATCTTGTACATCGCATTTTTCCCCTAAACACTACCCAAAGGCTGTATTTGGACGAGCTTTCCATTTCCACGCTGATACGTCTCTCTCAAAACGGTGGATTTAAAAAAAGCAATATCTTTTTTTATCATTTCTTTTAATATCTGTACAAGTGTACAATCACGACATTGAACATATCCTTGAATGAATAATTAATAATGTGCACCAGAAACTACCACAGTATCACTCCTTTATCAATCGCTTAAAGGGTTCTGACGGTTGGGGATACTGGCAGCACATGCCGTTTTTTGAATAACACTGATTGACACAAAATCTTCAGTAAGGACGGGCACAAATCTTAGTGAGCCATATTATACCAGACGAATTATGACGAAAGCTGCAATTAACACAACTGTTACTGTCCACAGCAAAACCGCTATGTCATTTGATCACTGACAAGACACTTAGAGCCTGAAGATGACAACAATAGTACTGATTGCAGACATATTCAACTACGGATTTTGCAAAATCCATCTGTATGTAACACCAGTCCTATCTTTGTTGCTATATGGCACAGCATTTTGGATTACAAAACAAGAAAGATTAAAAATCTTGCTGAACCGTTTCACATCAAATATGTCGTTGTTCTGGTCTATTGAGCCAAACCTTCACAATATTTATGGATATAGGTCGAAAACTGCTAAATGTTGCTACTGTATTTTTACAGCATTGGGAACGAAGTTTTGATTTTTGTTGGGTACACCCGTAAGGGACTCAACGTAAACGTAGACAATTGTAACTTTGGAGTGGTGTACAATGTTATTTTCCTAGGTTCCACCATTGATTGAATAAATGTCAGCCTGAAAATTGAAAAATTATTTTTGCTATTTCAGCGGAAAAAATCACACGATTTAATGATAAAACCTTTTATGAGCGACAAAAAACTCTGGTAGGCAACAAACCCGATGGCCGGTGCGCCTGGAAAGAAAGTAGAAGCAATTTGCCTTTTGCGTGGTCGCTGTAAATTATTGATGCCTAACTCAATATCTATATTTATCACCGTTTAAACTACCAGATCTCGTTGTTTATATTGCATTTAAGAAATATATGTGGTAACCTTCGAACGAATTGCCATCCATTTATCAGTCTTAATTGCTTAGGAAACAGCTCCAACTTATCTAAGCAAACATCACATGCTGCCAATCGAAATGCTCTTCTACGTCCACAAAATTGTAGCATCTGTAGATGCTACTTCCTCAAGATGTCATTGATATCAAATCATGCCATTAATTCAATAATATCAGACAATCTTATACTTCTTCACTTCTAACAACGTGATAACCAACCAACTCACCTTGAAAGAAATTTCAAATTGTAAACCAATAATCAGAGCTGACAGATGTCCACTAAACTATCTTTGATATTAAGTTATTTATAAAAGCAACAGGGCGAGATCATTCTAGATTCCAAATACCCATAAACTTAGACAGACGCATGATGGCCAGAATATATTTTACACCATCAACAAAAACAAACTGGTGTAATGCAACATGCAGTATACATATAGTGTGTGCCCGCAAAAGGTATGATGTGGTTTGCTACATGTCAACATAAGTGACGGTGGAAAGGATCTGCACTAAATATTTCGGATTATTTAAAGCCGTGGACATCGAAATAGATGCAGTGGGAATAAAAACGCATGGCGGAAGATGGAAACAGTGGGATGGAGTATTCTACAACGACACCAGAAAGTAGTGCTGGAGGAAACCAGCCTCGTCTTCGGCGTCAAGTTTTGGAGTTAGTTGCCGGCATCACGGGCTTTATTTCGAAGTGATTACCCAAAAAAGGCGTAAAACTGTTAATTTTAGTTTCATTTCACTGTTTGCTTACTTACTCTTGTGTACAGACACCAGCATATTCTTAAAGGGATACCTCGGCCTTTTGTAACGAAAAGAAAAGGTGATACACGCACCGAAGTCGTACCAGTTGTCGTGTCATGACAGACGTCGGAATTGTTGTTTGCTGTGGTATTGTTGGTCCATTTTATAGCTGTCATACTGTTAGCTAGGTCTGTGTCACTTAATTTTATGATCCCTCATAAAATTACAGATTTTACGATTTTCGTTATGATTTGACATTTTCTGGCAACAACAATTGTAAACACATAAACACAACTCCCGCCAAAACGTTGCAACATTCACGTCCTCTGCTAGTTGACAGCAGCTCGTATATCCCACAGAAAATGCTCTCAAAGTCATGGCCATCCATGTCCTTGTTGTTACAATGATGCAATAATATTCAAACATTTCCCAAGGATTTGATGGATATTTGATGGACTGTGTTTGTCACCTGCTGTGCAAAACTGCCTAACACACACCGCGGAGCGGAGGTGACACAATCGATTGACAGTTATGGACATGTCCATTTGTTAAAGGTTATGCATTTTTATGCGATAGCAATTGTCAAACAATCACTCCGACGGAGTGAGTTTAATCTATAGATGTCATGGCTTGTAATGCCAAAGAGAAAAATCTATAAATGTCAACGTGACGAATAATTTTTCCTACACTTTAATTGAAAGCGATTGTTGTACCTCCCGCCCAAAGCGCTTGCAAAGAACAAAGATAAAGCAAAGAACATCCTTCTCTGTGCTGTGCGTTCTCTCTCTCTCACACACACACACAAACGCACAAGTTCTCCTTAAATTTTGAAAGAAAAAGAAGAAACATTTTATGATCCCTTATTAAAATCTGCTGTTGCTGTATAAAAATTAACGCTCGACCCGCTGTTTTACGGGGAATTCGTTCGAATACGCGGCTGCCGGGTATTATTGTCGCATTATGTTACTGGGATTGACGCACATTGGTTAAGGAATAAGTTGAAATTGGATTACTTTATAACACGATGCCAAATTCCATTACATGCTAAAACAAATCATTTCCACGGTCGCTGGAGCGATTTAATTTTGCGAATCTTCGAAGTTGCCATAAATGAGATGGTTGTTTGTAAGATTGTTTCTTTTATATTTCTATTTCATTTCACAAGTTTACAAACTTATTAATGAACATATTATAACGTAAAAACATTCCGATTTCAGTTCTGGAAACAACAAATAAAATTTGGTGTCGCCACTTAAGACACATTTTCTCGGGAAAAAACAAAGTTCACTACCATTTTTTGTATGGAGTTTCAGCGCAGAAAATCAGCATAGTACCAGCTTCTAACCTAGAACTAGTAATGCTGAAATAAACATTTGCATGTAGAAGAATAAACCGGTCATGGCGCAATAGTCATTACATGCAACTATAGTTCACAGGATCGCGAGTTCAATCCCGCATACAGCTACCTATCATTATGTTTCTGACGAACATTTCGAGTAGTAGAGTGAGTGACAAATCTGATCAATGCATCTCAAACCGTGACGTTGGAAATCGTCATTAAACTGTAGGTCCCGTTGTGTGAGTCTAAAAGTAGAAAACGTGTAAACTCACTGAGCCTGAGAAACTCTCACATGGAATGCAAAGGAATTTACTTTTTATGCGAAAGAATTTAGTATTGGGATTTGCTACGAAAATTACGCATTAAATAAGAAAAACATAAGCTGCTATTAATTATTACTTGTTATTATTAATTATTAATCGCTTTTCAAACTCTTCAACTACGCATTCCACCAAATATTCCCCAAAATATAAATCCTTAACCACTGTGCACAGTTGCGCTAGGGTTCTTGTTTCCGAATACACATGTGGTAATTCCCTCCGTATTCGACTGGTGGGCGATATTGACGTGCAATATCTGCAAATGCATTTAATTTCGACTTTTATGGATTTTTAGTTATTGGGACATTCTATTTCCATCATTTGTGCAATAATCTCTGTCAATACCGGCTTCATGTTAGTCATTAATACTCCGTTAACACTTGAATGCATGAACTGACTGCTGTGTTCTCCATTACGTTTAATTTCTTTGAGTCAACAGCTTTAGAAATTGAGTAAAAGGTTTCCTTTATTTTAAAAGCCTCAATTTGATTTTATGATGATTGTGGCAACCATATTGGTTTATTACTACGCAATGGGGTATGGAGGTGGGACTGTTTACCCCATTCTTGGTGGCAAAGAGTGGTGGCATGAGTTGCTCATGTTCCATTAGGGTAATAAAGAACCTGTGATTTCTTTCAAGTGGGTTATAAATAGCTTTCTATTTCCTATCTAGTATCTACAGCAATTTGCAGTAAACATGTATTTCTTGATTGTACTATATTAGTCATAATTTGCAAATAACGCCATGCAATACTGATTCATCACTTTCTTTAAAAATTGCAGTTTACTGTCAATTTTTAAACATTTCAATTTATTGTTATTGACTCCAATAAAAATCTTTCCATTAAACTTTAGTGTGATAACTCAATTGAAAACTACAGCCCACTTAAATATCCACTTAACTGCAATCATGAGCGATATAATCGAAAATAAACAACTTAAATTTGTTCCCAGAAAATGTGTCGCATCGAAATCACACAACAACATATTTGAGAAGCTGCCAACACATCATGTGAGGAAAATGCATCCGCACGTAATGTGGGAGGCGGTGATAAATCCACATTTACAACAACTTTAATGATACATAAAAGATTACTTTGACGGTAGGAATGACAAAAAATTAAACATTTATTTGTACCAAAATTGTTAAATGCATGGATAACAAGAATTGATGTATCCGAAGGGAAGCAAATTAGATGATGTCCAAAAGTCAGTCACCTGAGCAGTCTGACCACTATTTCCGTTAACCGAAATGTTTTGGTATACTACAGGGTGGCGCACGAATCGTTCTACTGTCAACTGTCATTGGGGACAGTTATTTCAAGATGTTGAATGAGTTTTCTTACCCAGAACTGTGACGAAAGCGTGTCCGTTTCAACAGCATTGGATTCCAACAAAATTAAATAACTGCACACATAACCAGATCGGTTATGGCGAAGATTCCCAAACAAAATAATATTCAGACACTCATCTGACCTGACTGCGCCAGACTTTTTATATAGGATTGCGTTAAGCAAGAGGTGTAAAAAACGAAACCAAGGAATGTGAGTGAATTGCTGCAGTCCATTTAAATAATTATTAAGGCGATCCCGCAATTAATAATTTTTTGATCAAGTGTCACATATGCGTGAATGAGCATGGACGACATTTGCAGTCTATCATCTTCAAAACGAATTAGTTATATAAAATAAAATGGAATTTTCTATGCAATCTATAAAAATAAATGAAACACATCGATCAGAAAAAAGTTATTTGAATTTCTTATTGTTGTGCAATTGGTGCGCCACCCTGTATGCAAAAGTTTTACCCGCTTATACTGATGTTTTGACTAGATTTAAATTTTTTCTGTTTAAATTGCATTCATTGACATGTATACGAAACGAAAGAAAAAAATCATATTTTTATCTGACTCTGCTTGAAAATTAAACTTTGGAATTTTATTATTTCTATTATTAGGAACATTGAAATACTTGTAACAAATAAAGACTTCAACGTCTTAAGAAAATATGAGACCGTTAAAGTCAATAAAGCCAGTAATACATCATGCAGCAATCTCAATCCGCAGTGGACTTGGACCATTATAATGGACTACCAAAATTATATCAGTTGAAGAAATATGTGAACCGAAAACTAACATCAAATGAATGGGGTTCAAAACAATTGCCGATGCTTCTTCGCATTTGACCAAACTTTCGTCAGAGCAAAAAACTGGTTCATTTTGTCATTACGGAACATTTTGCAAATGCAAGTATTTCAATACCTATTCCCACATTTGTGTCGCCAGTGTGCTAAGACAAAAATTATTATCGGCGTATAAAATATTTTAGTCAACAACTCATTTTATTGGAATATTTATTTCAAAAGTGTGTTTGGCTTTTATTCGTATACTGCTGTGTCCAATTTGTGACAGACATCCGTGTGTTATGTTCGCGTCCACTTGTCTTCAAATCAACTGGTAGATTGTCCATGGCCCTGAGGACCGCAGTTCGTGATATGTGTGTATAGGATTCGGATTTTCCGGATTTTTTAACTTGTTGTGCGCGCAAGAAGTACTTCGGTCATGTCGTTACGACGTCAGTAGGAATTAACATAGAACGGTCAATTTGAAACGGTTCACAACGCTTGTCAGGAGCCGTTGAAGAAATAAGGAAAATCAGACTCCAGACACAGACCATTTTCCCCCCACGGCAATGTGAGCTCCCATCGATCGACTTGGAAAATTAATTATTGAAGTAACGGAATTGATGGGTCACCATCATTCTCGATTTGGCAACATTGACTTCGACTAATGTTCCTTCACATCGAAAACAAATAGCGTGGTCAACGTTTCTTAACACCTGAAGAGGTAATTAATGCGTTGAAAATGCTTTCCTCATTCGCATTGAAAAAACTGATTCAAGAGTTGATATTTTAAAAGCCAATAAACCCTCATTCGATGGTAAATATTAATTTGCATATCTAAATGCAGCCCTTGCAAAAAGCTATTGCAGCGTTCTTCCTACAGAAAGTATAAGTTTCGAGAATTCATTGAGCGGAGAAAACATACGGAATTCAAATTCAGCTAGCTTAGTTCGTACAAGACATGTTCATAAACCACTGTACACACTCATCCAATATTTAGGTTCCTTTGGTAATATACAAAACCTTCTTTACACTTCCCGTTCTTATGGAAATCCGACCACTTTCTATAACCGAGAACATCCTAGTAACTGATGCTGTTACACCGGAAAACGTTGTCAGCCGCCTATTTAAGGGTCATACATTTAATGTATTCTTAAATTGTATGCCTGGCTGCAACGGAAAAATTCATCATATCTTTTTGGCATTCAGCTCCTATTACCTTTCCAGTGCAGTTGTAAATCTTGCGCTTCCTTTTGCTGCTGCGTCAAATTCTGCTTCCAACTGCTGTATGTGACGCATGTGCGTCGCGTGGGCTTCATTAAGTAAAGATTCCACATCCTCTCCGTTGATGTTTATCACAAATGTTTGGTGTTCCGCGGTGCTGTTGTTTGGTTTTGCTGAGACTCATAAACTTAACAATTTGTTTGATTACCACTTTAATGTCGCACTGATGGTTATATGTGCGATGTATTTACAACAAACCATACTTGCTACATGCAACATCGGACAACAACGCCAACAACGGCATTGTAATCATTGTCATCATCATTCACGTGATGTAATGATTGTTGTGGTTTTTCGTTACAACTCGCGCGATTTACTTCTCGGTTATGCTGGTGGTGGCCAAGTGAATGAAGGTGATGCCAACTAGCCGGGCTGTGAAGAGCCATTGATGTACTTCTTGTTCTCGGCGATTTTATGTCCGGGGTGTATGCATTTATTACTGGAATAAATATGCATTTAAATAAATACAACATGCATAAAATAATAAACACTGAAACCAAATGTTGTTGGAAATTGTTAAAAACACATAAATTTTTATTAAACACACTTACATGTCATTGGATTCCTCCTTTTCATGTCATCCTATGGCAGCGTGCTTGGCTGGAGTGCTGAGGCGGTTTTGTGTGGGCGCCGTCATCATGTTGCACCAGCAGACGGCGATGATGATAATCGTCACTATCTCCATTGTCATCGTCACCAACCGCAATGTCGTCATCAAATTAAGCGTCTTTTGATTGATTATGTCATGTGACAGTTATGAAAATTTATATTTCTTATGTTCTCTTGCAATAACGATAATTTTTTCAATAGCTATTGTAAGAGCACTTACATAAGTTTCGCAAAATATTACAGAGTGTTCTGGACAATACTGAATTATAATTAAAAATAACCAAACATGTACATGCCGACAAAACATCAGTTGGAAATCAGATCAGATTAGGAAAATTTCATTACAAACCCAAATATTTTGATGCAATTATTAAGTTTCTTAAAACGCGATTTATCTCCCGTGTGTAGGAAATGAATTATTGTGAAATATTGTACGTTCTTATGCAGAACAAGTTGTTGGATTGATTAAATGTAGTAGCAATCTTGCAGATCGCAATAAGTTCTACAAACATTCAAAAATTATCAAACAATAAAATGCTTGAATATCAGATCTAAGCACAAAAAGTTTGTTGGATTGAATGATAACCGTGGAACCAGAAGCTAAAAAACAAATAATAGAGAACAATAAATTTTGACACATAAATGGTGTCATGTCGTTCATGCAATTTAGTTTTCAAATCCTGAAGTGGCTACATTGAAAGTTATTGCTCCCGAACCCACAGCATCAATCTAGGGGACAACGTCACTTTAATCTTTGTGATCTATTTTCGATAGGGTCTACTTGTGCCGAATTGGAATTTTTTCCAAGAAAAATATAATATAAATGAAACGGAATTGTTTTCTTTGACAAAGAACGGTCACTTTCCTATGGGGTCAAAATCAGTATATCTGTGTGTTTGTTAGGTGTACTAACGGTATATGGTATTAAGCAGACCTTTGACTATTAATTATTATTGGGATTTACCAGTTAGATTATATTGGGTAGATCTCTTCGATTTTCAGATACTGGGATTTTGTTTTATATGCCTAAAAAAGCGTACACTTTCCAAAATTCCCTAATTTTTTATTTTCAAGGAAACTGGATTTATCTTTAAACCACTTTTATAAATTCCAAATTATTGTTTCAAACACAATTGCTAATTCTAGTTTCTGCCTGCTTGAGGATGGAGTGCTTGAAAAGAGTTAACATGTATTAGATTAAACCAATAAAACATCCTAGACTGGTGACAGATATCGGTTTAACAATCGCAACGGTAAGGCAGCACAGGAATAAATTTTTCATCAAAGCAAGAAGAGATGTAAATCTATCCTCGTTCAATATGGGCCATAACGAACATTAATAACAAACCAGGAATTATTTATAATTGACAGTACAAGGAATAGAAGAGAAAGCATAACTTGTCGTTGTAGGCAGAGTGTTTTTTTTTCTCTTGCAATTTGCAAGCAAGATATCCTTGCTGGTGAAGGTAATATCCAACCGAAGCATTGATACAATATATTTATCAGTTCATGGACAAAGTGTTGATTGTTTCAAGATCGGAATGTTCGAAACATACATTGTTGATATTTTCTTACAATATATAGGTATGTTATTTGTAACACCATAACTTATATGCTATTTTATTAAAGGATATTGCGTTGTCCGAAGTAGTGCCGTTTATAACTGCACTTTTGAGCGTGCAAAATTTGTGAGCATATTACAAGCGCTGCTAAATGTTTTCAAAATTAATTCAAATATGCAATTGCAATTCACACATGATATTTTGTTTATTTTAATAATATCTCAAGTGTACAAATTCAAACAGCTAAGTCCAATAACCACTAATGCTTCAAATCACGTAGAAACAAATTTTATAAACAAGTTCTAATAATATTCCAATATATGTATACAATTATAAAGCCCATTTTTAAAGATAGACTTGAATTCACATGTGTTTCCGTCAATTTCAGGCGAAGTATTTGCTGAGGATTTACTAGTTTCTATACTTAATAATGGTTTCATACTTTCGTAGTCCCAGGGAACTCATGCTGATGTTGGACATTGAATAATGAACCGTATAATAACTTTCGTCATGCCTAACAACTAGAAACAATCATAATCATACGCAGGCTAAGTTTGAAACGTTGCAAAATCTCTACAGTAAAAAATGGCATTATTGAATCGGTCTATCGTTTATTGGTAGCTGGTACATGCGGAAAGGAAGCACTACAATTTATATTCATATGTGAAAGATCTCCAAAAAATTCCAATTCCAACAAAATTTAATTAACCTTTTTCGATATTTTCCAAATCTCCATGGGAGCGGTCGTATGTTTCTCTTAGGCTATTATGAAATGTGTCTTTGGTTTTCATCAAATCAGTGTCATCTTTATGCAGTTTGTAGTTGTAGGAATATATATAGGTTTAAACCGCAAGGCAATGTGTTTCTTACCCACTATAATTCCACATCATGTTTTCCTGCATGGAAGCTTTTGTAGATGTCACAGTTTTTGCTCCAAGTTCATCCTTCTCCTTCATCGTCCTCCTTAATGGCGGTGCCTTCCTACACCAGTTTTTCAACTATATTTGATCTTGTGGGAATAATAGATGGGCGTTATATTAATATTATAAGTAACACCATGATGGATGCTAACCAATTTTTCGTAAACGCTGACTAAAATGACTAGTAAATTGACGGAATTTTCAAAATTGCCACAAAACCCCCACTTAGCAATGGGAGCATACAAGTGCCTCCATAACTATATGCTATTCAAGCAATAATAATTAATTTTTCTTGGTAATTTAAACCACAACGAGTTCCAGTTGTGTGTTCTCTTCTATAACTTCCATTAGGCAGTTTCGCAGTATAATTCAAAGAAACAAATCTCTTTCCCAAAATGTCCTGAGGTACAAAATAAATTGGTATCCGCATACTTATATCCTTGAGTAATCAAACTCTATTTAAAATTTTCCCATGCAGTATGAGACTTTTGCGTTTCCTACCCTATTCTTCACAATTTCTATAGACATGGAAACAAATGACTACCCGAGTACATCTCAATGATTAACTGGAAAATAAGCTCTTTCCACAGAATATCTGCCCTCCATATGCAATATTTTATCTGTCAACTTTGCACCCTTCCCGAGCTGAGCAAATTTTCCTTAGTGGAAGTACTACGGATGCCACCACCACCATCGTCGCATCTAAAGCGCTCCATCCAAACTCATAAGCTCGTATTTTGTATCCGGGAACATGGGACACCGGTAGGTAACATACGCGTCGACATTCTTTGGTGTGTTATGTCCTGTCAAAAATGAAGTTTATTACGTCTACAACTCGTACATACGAATGCGATACAATGAGTACTGTACGCGCCTTTGTTGCTGTTGTAGTTGTGGCATCAACATTTATGACAATTGTTCATAGTGGGGGAAGAGGGGGGAGAGAGATTGCGATGGCGGTTAGAGCTAGGACTCTTCTTCTCTCGGCATGTCCTAGATGAGTGTATTTTGCTGTTGTTGTATGCCATTCCCGCCATATGTGTATGTGCGCGATGCGATACAATGCGGTGCGAAGCGATGCTGTGCGACGCGGTGTGATAATGAATGATGATTCTGTTATTGTTGTTTGGTTTGTTACAATCCGACAAAACATTCAGAGATGAGTTTTAGCTGCTGTCGTTGGTTGTTTGTCTTCAATGGTTTTTCTTTTTTCAAAATCTATCCACCTTCTCTTTGTTTTTTCTTCCCTTCTCGCCTCTTCTGTAATAAGTTTCTCGATCTTACTTACACTTGGCCATGTCATTGGGAGTAAAAGCAGGGGGGTCTGAGGACAATTGCAGCCGTAGCGTAACATCAGGAAGTGGGTATAAAATTCATATAAGGTTTTAACAAGTCTCTGAGGTTAAATAAGTTGAAAGATAAACACACAAGAGTTGTGCTATAAAACAAAACAAACCAGGACGAGGCAAAACGAAAAAGAAATAGCAAGCAAAATGAATGGAAAATGACAACAAAGGCAAACAATATTGCGCATTCCTCCGAGGATAACAACAATGCCAGGATGTCAAGTGTTTCAGCGGCCTCCCCCCTAAACATCCGTGATAGCATTCCATCTGTTGAGGAACTAACAATGTATCGCACTGAGAAGGTAGCCTAAATATCATTTCATGCTTTAGTTATATTCACATATTATCTGCGAATGCAAATATTTTGTAACTTTGACGATCTACATGACTCAATGGGCCCCTATTCAGCTTTCCCTACAGAATATGTATATACATATAGAATACAGAATATTTTATATAGATAGCAAAGATACTGATACTGATAATATATATATTTGAAAATTTCTACTCCAATCTAGCGCTGTTCACGTGTTCTACTGACAGTAAATAAAAAATATTTACCAGCACTTTTTCGCTAAAAAAAGCAATCTCTATTTACCTATATATTATAATATGAACTTGTTAAGTCTAGGAGTCTATCAAAATTGTAAAGGTGGAGAAGCGTACATAGAACTATAGCACAATAATTTTTGATTTTAGTTCTTTTCGCTGTTTTTTATACTTTTACATTTTTTACGACAGTTTTGACGTGAATTCTGACAAATTGTTTTATGTGGTAATGAAAACGAATTACTAACGGCAGAGCAGAGAGTTTAAAGAGTCACAATAAATTATGTTAATAACATATATATTTGTAACCTTTTTCAGTATACACTGGTGTAGTTTAAATGATCCTAAGTTTTTTGCACCGATCAAAATTTTGACAATATCATTGTTGTCAATCCAATTTTTTCGAAATTAATATTTTAGAAAACTTTTCGGTTTCTGTTTTGAATGCTCTTATCAAGTTGATTACAATTTACCTCGCTTTGCATCAATTATGAGTAACCGACCACGTCACGATGGTTAGTACACGTGACTACTGTACATATGATTGTGGGTTGGAACCTCAATACAACCTTTAATCTGTGTTTGAGTGGCTGTCACTTCGACGTGCTAACAAACACGTATAGAGTAGTCGAGCTATCGTTGATTCCAACAAATACGAATTCATCTATAGTAGATCCCATTAGTGACTTAAAAATGGGAAGAATTTAAGAAAGCCTCCCATAGTCTATGCATGGGAATTTGTTATTTAGTTTCTTTAAGTTTCTTTTATTCCGCTTCATTAAAAAACGAAGAAGGAACTGTAAACAGAGCTTTTTATTTTTCATCAACTAATAATAATTACGCCGAATCGGTTTCTCTTGCACCTCAAACTATCCAACATTTTTCTATGTATTTTTGAATACGTTAGTTTCTCCATGCTTATTTCTGTAGATTGGCAGCCTTCCCTTCTAGACGCAGCCACAATGAGCATTCAACTCGCCTACCTCGATCCTTCACACATTTGAAACTGTAAACTGTCTCATACATTTTTTAGGCTTAAGACTCTTTGGTCCTCCATCCTTCCAAATTGCTGCAGTTGCCAGTGGTACTCCAAAACCGACCATGTTTGCTATTGGTTGAAAAGAATTTGGTGTCATGTGAAATTCAGCGTAGACGTCATTGCTGTTCTTGGTGGTATTTGCTGAGTGATAAACGCGAAATAGTTTGTTTAACAATTAACCTGTTGGCAACACATTGCTATTATTTATGCGACGCGTCACTTGTAAAAACAAAGTCAATAATGTGGGTTCGACGCGATATGTAAGGAGCAAATTAACCAGATAGAGTAGAAAACACCTATATTTAGCTAACTGCCTTTACAGGTGTAGTCGTTTCTTTAATCTGTTGTAATATGTATCTATATCTATATCTAATATGTATCCTATTATATCCTATTTAAACTGTTCCTTTTTAGATGTTTAGAATAAACAAAAATGTACATATCTACATAACTTTCTTGAAATATGTAATGTTAATTCTTAGTCTGCAAGGATTTATATATCCATAGACCTAATAAATGAAATGAAATGAAATAAAATATATATAATACGTATCCTACTAGATATGAATGGATCTATTTGCGCTGTGCTAAAAATATGCTTCCATATTGAATCAACTTGAAACAGTCTATTGTCGCCAAATCAGGCGAACTCGAAATGTCGTTCTGCGTAAGTAAGCATTTTGATATATTTATTATTTACTTAAGAAAACTCGTCTGATTCTTATCTATTGAGATTTTTGATTTAATGAGAGAAGCCAGACTTCGGGTTTACAATAGCTTGTGAAAATGAATACATCTCCGATTGCTTGCTTGTTGCAACTAGAAATGTACATTCTCATCTAGCACCTTTTTCCTCATTAGGCACATCATGTTTTGACAGTACTATAAAAGCCTGCTGCTCCCAACGGAATTTTGGTGCCATCTTCAATGATAGGTCCATATCTCTTCCGAAGCATTTTTCTCTCAAAGATTCTCAACAATGATTCATCTTTGTTATTAAATCGCTCCCTTAGACTTCCATAAAGTCTGTTCAAAAACAATACTCTTATTTCAATCTGAAGGCTGACATCATTAATTTTGTTCGCAGCAGAGTCTAACCATATGAATTCTTTCTTATAACGTCCCTTAACAGGACATGTTGCAATTGACTGAAACATAGCCCTGTATGCAGCATGTTGTTGAGCTGGCATAAAAAAATTATCACCGGTTAAAAAATCAAAAATCAAATCATCAAAAATCAGTATCCTTGAAATGTATTTTGTTAATTTCGTTCAAAAATTAAGAGAACAATTTGAATGTTTTATAGAAACGAAATGTTCTGAATCTAAACATGAATTTATTTTGATAGTACTTTCTATGTAAACCTTAATATGTGGCGTAATTAAGTTGTTATCCATTATAAGCAAATGTAAATTTTATTCACAGCTTAAATGCTTAAAATCTAAAAAAAAAACTGAATTGTGGCTGTGTTTTGTTGGACACATTTATTTTATTTACAAATTTGTGAATATCAGTTTTATTTATAACTTTGGAAAACCTGTATTTTTGTTATTACAAGCTTTTATGATACGACAACGCGAAATTGAGCACTTTTACGATACGTACAATAAACATAAATATGTTATGTTATGGGCAGCCTCCATGACTTTCTTTTCTTTGAATTGCTGTAATGAATCCATTTTTCATCACCCGTTACAATACGATGAAGAAAATCCTTCCTTTTTTGTCGCTTAAGCAGTTATTCACAGGCGAAAAAAAGACGCTCAGCGTCCCTTGGATTCAATTCATAAGGAACCCAAGTTGCTTGCTTTTGAATCATTCCCAATGCATGCAATCGCTTGAAATGGCTAGGCAGGTAACTCCAAAAACTGAAACAAGCTCTACCTGCCTTTGACACGGATCCCCATCAAGCAATCGTCAATTCAGTGTCTTCTAAGGTTTCTCGTCTTCCTTCACGCGAACGGCCGCCAACATCGAAATTACCGTCTTTAAGCGACGAAACCAATCTTGACACGTTGTGTCACTTAAAGCAGCATTTCGCAAACGTTTTGAAGCTCTCAATGTGCTTCAGCCGCCGTTTTCTTCGATTGAAAGAAGAAAATCAATACTTTTCGCATATGACGTTTACTTGGCACAAAATCATACATATTCACACAGCCAAAAGAAAATGACGTCAAAAGAAAATTCAGACTATTGTGTCGAGACGGTATGTTTAACATATGCTTAAGCTTGGCTCATGATATTTAGATTATGGCAGAATAGACTAGTACTTACAGCTGGCGCCATCTATTGGCAAACAATGTATGTTATAGTTTAGTGTTCAACATTAACAGAATGCCTTCGTCAAAGAAATATCTTGATTTTTTTCTCTTATACCGCCAAACTTATGGCTGCAGTAACATCTCGCAGCGTCTGATCAACGATGTCGATGTCATCAGCCAATGCATGAAGCATGTAGCACCTGTGGTCTCTGCTAAAGATGCGAGTTCCCTCACTATTATCCCCTTATGCGTCTTGAAGAGATCGTACGATAGGCTGTCGCCTAATCTAAGACTTCGTTTGGTATAATATGGTTCAGAAAGATCTATATTTGGCTATCTTCTGCGAAGATTCCGCGTCTTTCTGTAAAGGAAGTGCAAGGTTGTGTTGAAGACAGCTTTATGGTCCGCAAAAAAAAAATTACATGTGAAGACTTATTTTGCGCAAATATTTCATTGGGTTGGTCGTATTGTCCGCTATTTTCATTACTAGGATTAACGTCACAAACATATGGTCGAATCGGATATCAGACGGATTCTGCGATATTTGGTGTACGCTTCTGAATCAGTTTTTTGATAAACAGAACAGCAGCGAGCTGACATCTACACAATGCCATTGCTCTAACAGCAGTTACAATTGGCTGTTGCGTCGTATTGTATCTTGTCTGAGCACCCATTTTCGTATTGATTTTGTAGCAGTTTGTGTATAGTTAGAAGAATTTATTGGAAAAGTCTATGATTATACCAATATTATAGAGGTTTCTTATGTCAAGATTGTTTGTGTTTGATTCCGTATTGTCCGATCAATATTATTGAGTCTATGTTGTCTATTTTAGGCCATATACATATACTCGTATCCTTGTCACTGAAATACGTTTCTGTACATTATTGTGTTCCTCGCTGTCGCAAAACTAAGCGGACTGATTCCGTTGTCCATGATGTGAAGCAGCGGATGGAGTTTTTTTAGTGATATATCTACATATATAGTCTGAGAAATTGTTTTAATACCTTGATATCCATAATCTTTTTTCCAGCTAGGGGAGGCTTGCAAATCCTCTAAATCGCAAACTAAATAAAAAAATATTGAATGGGGACTGTGGCTATGCTTTTGCTTGTAGATCTAAGTCTTGAGTCCATTGCCAATGGAGAATTGTATCCAAATGTATATCCTCCTGCTTAGTAGCGATAGAAAATATTACAGGTTAACATCGCATAGTTGTTAATATCTGAAAAAGAGGGAATCGGTTGGGCTGCGCCTAAACATATAAAGGTTTTTATGAACATTTCTATTTTATGAACATATATTCTTCTATTAAGTGAGTGCTCGGTATTAATGATGGAATTTCGATGCACTTTAGTACTAATTAAAAAAAACTGAAAAAGTGCTCCCATTTGGCCACAAGTCTACATATAAATATACTTTGAACTGGAGAACATAAGGGCGGACATATATTGAGAATAACTGAGGCTACAAAATAGAAAATAGTTCCTTTTAAGCGTATCAACTGAAAAGACAGTGATGTCTATTTAGTTCAATACAAGCGTATTGTACCGCAATCAGCCTTCTTCCATGATTGATTTATTTGAATGAGAACCAATCACTAATTTGTTGTATTCATTACAACTCGGAGACGAAATGTAAATTCTAAAGCAATTGTAAAAATTCCAAGGATTTTACATCATTTATGACTGTATCGCGGTACTCCTGCAATCCAGCTATATGAATGGGCTCACAGATACTTTGAATATATTCATTATATCAGAGCCAGATTCTAATTGTAACCTGAGGGAGGTAAAACTTAAATACAAACACGTTTACAAATATTCTCATTGTTGGTGTTATTGTTGTTGGTACTTTAACAAGCTTTAGAATTATATGATACAATTTTTATTTCGGTAATTAGTCGCTAGCGATTTTCTCAATGGTTATGAAATCGTTTTGATAAACGATAATGGCTTATTATGTCGCAGCATAGCGTACGATAAGTCCCGCTGCTCCTTGTCTCCTTCTGCTTTATGCTCTCAATTAACCACCGCACTCTATTGGATTGTGTCGGCCATGCGTGTGTGATTCATTCGTTGTTGGTGTTAGCCATATTATACGAGTACATATGACTCCTAATGTTTGTGTAGTTGTTTCCATGTTGTTGTTGTTGTTGCTGCTGCTGTTACCATTTAAATAGTCGTTTTCATTGAAATTTACGACAGTGACGAATCCACTCACACACGAGATCGCTACATACATATGTGCAAAACGTACTTCATACCGATTTACATTGAGTAATTATGAACAGGTTGTATGAGGTTGGCCTCGAACAGTGGTACAAATCATTTTTTAAACTGTGTTTTTTTTGTTCGCAAATAATCTATTATTTGATACTGGGAAAATGTAACACCCAGAAGGAAGGAAGCGTTTAAGGTACAAAGTAGTTTCTGACAAAATCCATTTCATGGCTTTTTAAGTCGATTGAGCAATGTCCGACTTATATTTTTCCAGATAGTAGACGGGGATTGTAAATAGGCTGTTTCGGCTTGCCCCTTCTGGTACCTCCCATACAAATTGACTGATTTTTCGAAAGTCAGTCAATATGTAGCAAATCAAATTTTTTTCTCTCCTGGTACTTCCCATAAAAATAACCGATTTAAGCGATATAAAAATACTTGCCTTCATGCTTTCTAAGCGTTTCTACTGAATTTATTCAAATTTGGCCAGACGTTCAGCTTTTGCCAAAATAAAGTCTCAGGCACTGCCAAAATCTTTCTGAAATTAATTCTCTGTAATTTCTAATAAGTCTGTACTAGTCTGAAGAGTTACCCAATTCACTGTTTTATAATTCTGAACAATATCGGAGCAAAATCTATTAAATAACCACGTCCTTTCTAGTATCTCCCATACAAATGACCGATTTAACCTATATGTTGTTACCTCCGTATCTGCCATTCAGTTGTGGTAAAAATGGTCGATGTTATCACACACCTTCTGGCACCTCCCATACAAATATGATTTTCCGCTGTAATTTCCAATTCGTAGCCTGAAGTTACTTGAATTCTCGCCAATCATAACCACACCCCTCTGGTACCTTCCAAACATACATATTCCTAAGCTCATATCTTTCATTCAATTCTACTATATTCAGTAGAGTTAAGCTCGCTTCAGATATTTAGTACTGCGAATGAAAATAGATTACGCTATCACGGCTGTTAGGATATCACGCCTGTAGGTGGTCCTTCTACACACCTCAAACTGAGGTCTTCACGAAGATACATTTTTGATTTTTTATTTTGCGTGAAGGTATATGTAAGTCAGTTTATTTCGTTTTTTTAACTCAACTTGAACTTAAGGACGCGTTTGGGATGCCACAAAGTAGTAAAACGGTCTAAATCAATGCGTTGCATCCATCTATAGCGAATTGTTTAGTATGCAATTGCTGTGATCCATTGTATGAACCAAACGGCGGCATATATTTTTTTGGATGCTTCAAAGATGCTTGAGTTGGTGACCTGGTAGCCTCACATGATCTTAATATTCGATTTGCAGTTGTTAGTCATCTAGATTAGGATATCATCCTAAACTTTTTAAAGACAAAACGTTGAAATAACACTCACTTGCCACTGTTTCGCACAGAGCGTACATATGTTGCTTATCTTTGCAGAGATTCTTTAGGCTGTATAGAGGTAGACATTATTTAATTGGTGCAAATGGAAGACGACTTAATTCTCCTCTGGAGCATAATTACATTCCAATTGGTCCATTGTAGTTATTTGTAGGATTTTTATCACAAAACATGATTACAAACCACAAAGCTTAACAATTTTTCTATCTTAAAAAATGGAAAAAAAAACATGGCATATAAAAATTCTCATTTCTATCTACAACTTAATCCATAAACTAGAAGACCCCAAAATAACAGATGGACATACAACCTTTCGTCGACTATATAGGTGTTTCGACAGTTCAATACGGCATAAATTGTATACCAACATAACCAAGTTTGACATTGGCGTCTTTGTAGTATGACACTGACTATCATAAAGTCTTCAGTAAAGATAAACAAAAATATTTGTGAGCCATTTTACGCCTAAAGAGGACTTAGACCAGACGAAAGCGACCTCTTTTACTTACTTTTGGTGATGATTATGAGAAAAGCTGCAGTAAACACGACTGGTAGCATCTTTAGTGAAAGCTATAACTACATACCTATGCTGACATATCATTGACTGAAAAGCTCAGAATAAGGATCAAGCGGTAAACAAGAACAGAAGTAGATTATTTATTTCGGCGAAAGAAGAGTCTACTTGATTGGGACATTACGTGAATGCTTTTGCCTATAACTTTGGAGCGGTGGATTAATGTTTCTATCTCATCTCCGCTGTCAAGCTGATATCATGAGCTTTTAAACGAAAATAGTATATTTTAAAAAATAATATATTTTTACAGTTCTTTATATTGTCGCTAGTATCGCTACACCTCTCGCATTAAAATTTGGTGGCTCTGAGTAAATTTTTTCTATCCAAACCACACATTTAATTTAGTTGGGCAGAGTTGATTTCTATGCAGAAAAATCCATTGAAGTTGTACTTATTTCTGGAGAAGAGACACGTGGTAAAAGTCATGAAAATTTACCATTTTACTAACAATTAATTTAACCAAATGTAAGAAATAAACGTAATTTAAAAAATCGGAATTACTCAGTGATAATTCTTCCATAAGTTTTAGACGAATTCGTTATAAACAAAATAAATACGATTTAATTAAACGCGCATTCTACCTCACGGTAGACCTGCAGTATGTTAATGTTTCTATGAACATATATTTCGTAGCGTTTTGTATATGTATAAATATGTATGTAATTACGAGTAAATACTCTTTACTCTGTCCGTTGTTAAAGGGTTATACTCGTATGTTCCAGTACACATGAAGTTATGGCATTCAAATGTTTTCGAACAGCAACACCGACACCGAGGAATGTAACAACAAATAAAAAGGGAGGTTTTATAATGATTTAGCATAATGCCATATGTTGGTTAAAATTATGGCCCGTTTTTAATTACTGTATTAAAACAAATTAAGTCTCACATTTTCAACTGATGCTGTTACAGTTGCCGTGTATGCAGAAATATCATTGTAATGGAATGGCATCATATTTTTCAAAGAAAGTTAAATACGATATGTTTATTTGCCCTGTAGGGTACATAATGCATATTGGTTAGAGAGATATACGAAAAAATTGACAATTGACAAATAGTGGAAAGGTGCGTACGGCAAGATTTTATGTACGGTAAAAAGAGCATTCTTATCAAATTCGACACATCCATAGAATGTTAAACTCACTGACATTTAGATTTTCTAGCACCCTGCCGAAATGCGGCACTCTGAAACAAGTTTTTTTATAATTCTGATTTTGACCTCCCTTTGACTATGCAACAAAATATCTCATCTGCTCAAGTAGATCTATAAAAAGTGTTGAGTTTATACATTCCCATTAAACAGTAATTGACTATGGACGCTTTTCGTAATTGAGTGTGGATATGTCTGGATGAATATAATGTACGGGTGACGTATGTGAAAGTTTGAATTTAATAATATTGTTTTAGATTCCTCTTAAATTCTTAATAACATTTAATCGTATAAATTGGACTTACTTCTTCGAACTTACTGAAATGTTTGCAAGTGACATAAACAGATCATAGAAGGGTGGGACGACGACCAACCTCCACCGATAAAAGTCATGCCGAACAAATCCGAAATATGGTACATAAAGCCCCAATTAACAATTGGTGGTACTGGTTATGATGCTGCGGATCAATCAACTCCACTTTAAAATATATTTTAAGCATCAGATACGTCACATATTGTACTTACGCATTACAATCTGTGAAGATATGATTTTTGGCTCGCTATAAAAAGCACTATACGGAAATGACCGACCAATCGAATGTGTATCGCATCAAAGACGAAACAAGGCCGAAAAGATCGCGACAATATCTTTCAAAAATCAAAATTATTCTTCGATTACCCTGGTTAAGTGCATTATGGGCCTCCTCCGCCGGGCCAAATTGTCAGCAAGGAATATTATTTGACTGCTATGCTTCGTTTGATAGCATATCAGCAGTAACAGCATCAAAACACACCAATTTACGCTTGTAAATTTGTGAACGCCAAATCCTTCATTTAGGACTTCTTAATTATTTTTATAAGATTTTGCTTCACAGCTGTTTTGCAAATGTAAACAATAATAAGTATTATCTTTATCCAAAATGTCACTTAATTACCATTACCAATATTGAAAAGTACAATTTAAATTTACAACAAATAAGAAAAATAAGGGCCAAACGTCCACAACTGCTCATATTGTTATAATTAAAATAAATAGAATTTCTACTCAATGACTGTAGACCCGATATAAACCGTCCAACATTATTTAATGTAGAAGGAATATTAACAATTATGGCGAGATCATTAAATTTTGATACTTTTACAAGTCTCGCATAGGAGACCTATGGAGTAGACGATGGTGAGATAATGGCCTTGTTTTGTGACTACCTTTTCTTTCCGTTGATTCCTCCAAGGTGAAGTGAAAATATGATTTTGGAATTAGTTCAAATCCACAGCAACAGCAACGCCAATACGAAAACTAAGCAAGAGTGCAAATAGCACTTAAATAAAAATTAATTTAAAGGTTTCAACATAAAATTTTAATCAGCCATCGGAATAAATTATTAATCAAAAGTCGTAAAAAAGGTAGAGACTGTGATATTTGTTAGTGGACACAATCCCGCTTTTTCCAGGGTATCCTGGAGGTTACAGAACATTCAGATTTAAACCAAATTAACGAAGAAGCAAATGAGTTAGTCAGTACATACGATGCAATGCATCCTGATAAACAACGTCCACGAAGTTTTACAGCATTTTTATTTAAAAAATATAATAATCATAAAACTGCTGACTGATCCCTCTGTATTCGGTGTGATGGCGTCTATAAAACTGATGATGGTTTCGACGGTGCAGTGTGAAACGTCATACGTCAATGATACTGCATGTACAGTCTTTGGACATCAAATATACGAAATAAATTGATTCTGGGGTGACCAATTTATGGGATCGTGTGGTCCACATTGTTCAGTGGGATCGAAACCAATGAATGAATGAATGACCAAAAATGATGTGAAGTCGAACTGACGCTAACAACTTATATAAGAGTTGGGTTTTTAAAAAAATAATTATGCAATAGAGTCTCGAAATTCGATTTTTAAATTACTTTAAATGTAAATAATACATACTCATATAATAAGGATATTACAAATAACATAATTATTACGTCATCCTGTGCTTTTGAGAGGAAAACATTTGTAGTGATTTTTTATCCAATTTCAGATGTGTCTTAATTTCTTCGCTCCTCATGATAAAATAATACACTAAAATATTTTATACTAAGATGTAGGCAATGTAAGCAAACCATTCCATCTTCTGCGTCTAAGAAATAAAAAAAGATCCTAACATATACAAATTTCAAAATAGAATGAATCCAAAGATGGGAGATAGGAGGGTTTTTATGAATGCACCATTGAATTTGCTATCAACTAAGTAGATACACAGAGAAAGGATATCCCAATACTTTGGTACTAGTTTATTCCAAATCATTTTTGCAGAACAAAGTATTTCTTAAAAGATTTTTTCGATTCTGCAATTTTTTGACCAAAGTCCTTACTTTCCGTTTTTTTGCAAATATAAAGGGTGGCGCATAAGTAACATTAACGACGACTATATTGAATGCGTTCTTGTGCATCATTTGGTCTTAACTCGTGAATCGATTGCATCTTATATGGGAAAAGATGTAACAAATGCACAATTCTTTGCAAAGACCGCCTAGACATCTCTAACTGCTGAGAACGTCGCCTGGTGGAAGTTTCGGGGTTTTTCTTGCTTGCATTTTCTCCCATCAACATTTGTCCCGTGACATAATAGTATAAATTTGACTTAAGCTATGTTGTATTTTCTTATTATTGGAACTAAGTTGTACTTTCACCGAATCATGTTTCAAATATGTATTTAAATACACCAATTGCCATCGCAACCTTTTTTCGCTATTCTACAGAAATGAAGAAAATATTGCTCAAAAGAAATTCTAAAAACTAACTTTTGCTAAAAATTAGGAAGCTCGAAATGTACATCAGTTATTTCGTTTCTTCAACAAAATTACTTAAAATATAAAAAAATTTAAATCACGGCTAGGGCATCCTTATCAGCCAGAGATATTGCCTTAGGCTTAGGTGAACACACGTAATCGAAATTCAGATTTCTGTGGAAAAAATTTAAAATGAAAATTGTTAACAGAATTTCTCCCAAGCCTGCCTCTTCGCATTGAAGATGTTGATTTTGAATATATTCAAGATTAAGCTGTCACGTAAAATTGTTATTTGAAAAATGCTCCACGATATCTTCTAGACGCATCCTTCTCTGAAGAAATGAAGAAATTCTTTCAGGTCCTGAGATATTATCGTTTAGAACTTATCTTAAGTAACGCATGACCCCTTAGTCTACTTTACATTATAACGGAAATGTCACATATGATAACGTCATCAAATTGAAACACCCTTCCTGTTACCTCGCTCACAAGTGGAGCAATAATAATAAGAAATTGTAGAGCTGGCTTGCGAGTAATGTACCAACTTCTTTCCAAAAATAAATATAGATTATGGAAACAAAGTTTAAGTAGCCTTTTTTCAAAACTCTATTTCCGAATTTGTATATACCTAAGTACTACCTACTGACATGATTTGGTGTGGGGAAACTACAATAAAACTTGCACATTGTCTGAAATCCGGTTCATCCCAACATTGAAATTGTATCTCACCCACAATTAAAGACCAGCCTTTTGAAATATTCCAAAATGCGTTACATATTTTTTCTTCCGTTCTTATTTCCTTAATACTACGATTAGCTCCAGAATAAATGAGCACAGCCTTTAACGTAATCATAAAAAATTACATTAAATATTTTCTGTTTGTTTTAAACTTCGAGAAGATGTATGTAAGTGGAGTAAACGAAACGAGTTTCTCAGTATATGGATGAAAATTATCCTTGGCAAACATCGGCGTAACTACCAAAAGATGACTCTAAAGACTTGAAAAGTTTGTGATCGGTCATTTTAATGAGTATTTAACAAAACCATCTGTTATATTAGTGGAAAGACCGATACAAATAATGTTTTAAAATTGCTTTAAAAACATTATATTAAATTACAGTTTTCATCTACAACTCCATTCAGCTCTGACTTGGCTACTTAGCAACAGCAATCCAGCAAGTGCTTTATGCAATTCCCTAGCTAATTTGATGTTGTTCATTTACTGCACTTTTGCACAAACATTGTACACCTCTGCACCCCAATCATCCATTTTTCGTCTTCATAGTTTTCCGCTATGGCCTCAACTAAGCAAATCAATGAAATTAAACCGAAATCGCATAGCATGGATGTCCTAAGGCCACACTGCGATCGAAGTAAAAAAAGGAAGAAAACAAAAATGCACAAACGAAAGACTAAACCGTCAGTCAAAAGGCCGTAACTTTGAAGTGGCCGTATCAATTTCGACGAATGTATTTCCTTACAGACATGTACGCATCCCTAAGTACGCCTGTGAGTGTGAGCTGGACATTGCCATTTTACAGCGTAGCGAATGTAACCATCATCAGCGATGACATCCTCATAATCGTCATCATCATCAGGTAACAAACACAGATGGAATCCTGAGCAATAAATAATTCGGTGAAAATTACTTTGCGAATAAAAATGCAAATCGATTGCATTAATTTAATAACAACAGCAATAATTTCCACAGATCCACATTCATATCTGCATAAAAATGAAATGGGATGAAATGAATCCTCGTCATTATCTCATCTCATGGATGATGCCCGCGGTTCTTCTTCTTCGTGATGCGCCAGTCGTTATTCGAGACGGCAGCGACCGCAGAGGCATTAAAAACGGCGAAATTTTATTCGTTAACATAAAAAACATATAAATTTACGAAGAAAAAAACAGCGCGGATAAATTTAAAATGCTGTCAACTGCCAATTGTCATTTTGCTGGCTTGGCTGGCATCATAAAATTTATGACATTTTTAATATAAATTTCCTTAATTTGCAAAAAATACCGAGGCAATAAAATCAAATTGAGGTTCAATCAATACCGTCTGATACAGTTATTGTTCCCCGTGCCTGTGTCTGGCCAACAACACCTTCTTAGATACAAATATGTGGAGTTATTAATAATTTCTGAAAATATGAATTTTGATTTGATTCTTACTATCGTTCTAGGTAGAAGTCAGTCAGCCATCATATGTAAAGCGGACTTGTGAAAAACCTGTGTATGCAGAGCAATCACTTGAACTACAACATTTATGGATCTTAGCATTAACAAAAATTACCAAACGAGATCTACACCACAACCTGAACCCTTGGTCAAGTTTATTGAAATTGATTTCAGTTAACACATCCTGAAGCTACTGAAATGAAAAATATAGGCATATATATAGGTAGGACCCATAGAAACGGCATTGGAATTCTCCAAAAATTGAATCTACGTCTCGCAGTATTAGGAGTAAAGTCATTTTCATGTGATTGCATGCGTTGGGAATGATTCAAAGCAAGGAACTTGGGTTCCTTATGAGATGAAAAAAGTGGTTCTTCATCTGCTATAGAAAAACTACAATTCCGATTTTTAGGTTAACTATTGACAAATTTTTGGATAAAGTAGCAATGTATTATTTAATAAATAGGACAATAGATAATAACTTTTCAAACTATACGGAAAAAGTATTAAATTATGAATTAATAACATTTGCAGGGTGACAGAATGTTAAAATAAGGAAAAAATTCTAATAATATTAATGGTGGCAAAACGACAAAGAAATCGGAATTTTTCTTTAAATTGTTGTAATTGCTTGTTTAACACAACTGCATAGTTAGTCAAAACAATACCTTGACGGACGTTTAGTAGAGATATTTTTAACATATGAAAAAAACTTTTGAAAATTTGCAAGGGAAAGCGAACATAATATGTCGCATACATATTAAATGCTAAATATTATAGCCAGGGATTTAATTATGAATTAATAAAAATTTTGTGGTGATGAGATGCTGCATAGACAAACCGAGCACTAGAGTCCTTCTTGTTTTAAGAACTTATCTCTGGAAAAGGAAAGGAATGAAAGATAAGAGGTCTACGATTTTGGGGAATATTTCATAGGTCTAACCACGATTTGTATTATTTTAGGTAAATTGTTTGGTTTCCATCCAAATCCAATTATCCACATATTGGACGGTGAAAATGACAAAATTATTTCAAAATCATATCAGTCAGCCATGTTCTACAACTCTCCAAAAAAGATATTAAACTCAGAAATATTTATAGAAAAAAAGCTTCACTTATTAGCAGCTTTGTGGGGATACAAAGTTGCAACAATTGCATGCATATTTGAACGTTCAATTTGTTTGTTGCCGTCATCAATTTACAATAGTATGTGCAATATCCATTTCATATCCAATTATATATCTTTTTGAGTTGACTCAAAACCCATTTAACTTTACGTCAATAAAATCCGACTGGCAACACATTTCTCCCTCTTGCTGACCAATTCCCATAAACTACGAAGCGCCAGCCCATATTGGCTTCCTCCACACGTTCATTTATGATCTGATGACAATGTTTTTTTTTGTTGCTGTTGTTGTTTGTTCTAAACGTCACATATGCAAATAATGGCTCTATCCTATACCAATTTCAAAATTGTTATGTTTTGTTAACTTGTTTTATTTTTTGTTTTTGCGCATTTTGAATGATGGTGTCGATACATACGTACGTATGTAGATGGCGCTGTTGTTGCTGCCATTACTATTGCTGTTATTATCGTGTTGTTAGCTTTTATTATTTAATTCGTATTTATCCTTTTTTGTTGTTTTAGCAACAAATAAAAAAAAATACAAAACAGACATACTAAATACATTGTCTGGCAATGACAATTCATTTCGAACCGTTTCAACGTTGTGTGGGAATGCTCACCCACCCAACTGCCTGGCCCATCTCGTTGTTGTGACCTCCGCGAAACGCGATATCGAATTGGATGTGAATTGTCAAGTGTCATCGCATGTGATGGCGTGTTTGACACGGTACTTAGAAATGGAGCCGGCAATGATTGTATCATGGTTTTTTGGTTTATACATACGAGTACACATCCTTACATATTGTATATAAAATATACTTCTACATACATATATTCCAAGTCCGATTAGGTAGATGAAAACATGCATTGGGGAAATATGCAATGGTTTGTTTAGAAATTGCTTTGGTATGGCCAAATTGTGGTTAAACGAACAATTAAGCGCTGCACATGAAATCATATCTTCACACATTTACAGTAGCCAGGATTAAAATTGAGCATTCGTTCCTTATTGAATATCATCTTAATTAAAAAATCTTCTCGAGTATTTTTCTGAAAATTCAAATATATCCTCAAATCATTATCATAATTCCAGTTTACTTCACAATTTTTCTAGAGAGTAAATTTAAAATGTGCTACTCCTTCATCACTGTGGCATTTTCTTTACTGACATTAAACCAGTGTATATCCTGAATACGAGTCATTTTGGTCTATAATTATGGTACTTATTAACAAGTTGGCAATAGCGCCGCTCATCGAATCCGAACATAGCTTTAGACCATCATCATCATATGACATCAATCAGTAGAGTCGTTCAGAGGTTCAGAGGCTACTCTGGATCCTATAATGCTAAGTTTATCAAGAAGTTCTCACCTGCAGCATCTTAAAGGACGTATATTCTGAGTCGACTTACCTCGATCGTCCATTAGCACTTGTGTCTGGTAGGCTTGTTTATGTAGTAGGCTGACAATTTATACGAAAATATTTTAGAACTAAAGCTTGGTTACGTTCTGGATAAATCAAAATTAATAAATTTGAAAAAACATTATTCTCTGAACTTTAATAATTTTCTTTATCACGCATTCCTTATTAACGAGGAACTGCCTCCGTATGAATTTAATAATTTATAGTTAACAGGCTTTATATCAATCAGTCAAAATCAACCAATACCCTATACCATCATATACGTTCAGGATATACATTATATTTTTATGCCCATTCCAAAAGTCAAATATTAACCCTAGATAATGATGTAAATGTGTTTCTATATATTTGATACGAATTTACATTTCACTTTTAACTAACCTCCGTATAGAAAACTGTAATACTTACTTATTTGCCTGGACGGTGATTAGAATAGACATTAGAATAGACATCCTTATCTATTATATACTGCACGTAGAATATAATTCCAAGCACTTCAGTCCTCTGCGCTTCTCAAGTTTTGATAGTATTTCAAAGGCTGGTCCTTTCAAGTTCGTTGTCGGAACTTTTTTCGTACTAGAACTTTTGGATAGATCCGCACAACATGATCCATTCAATGCAATCGCTATGTAGCGATGAGCTTGACTTGACCAAGTCGATTTTGGTATATGGCTTGTGCAAATCATTGCCATGGCTACCAACGTTTACACAGCGTCCCAAGTGAGCAAACTCTTTGGTCGTTGCAACAAATAACTATCTTTTGTATTATTTAGTCATGTAATATTATTTAATCATAATTTTTCATAATTATCATAATTAATTTTGTCAAAATTATCTCAGTATGTTGAAGATGTCGCGCGGTAGCGCCCTGTCTAACACTAAGGTATTTGTTCATGTTTTCTCTTTATACTTCTCTTTTCTCTTAAGGCAAACAGAAAACTCAAATAAATCAGGCTTGACAAATTTTTGGCTTGTCAAATGACCCATAACAGGATTTTCCAAAAAATATTTTGTTCGAATAATTTGAATATTCTATTCATATAATAGTTTTTACGGACTAAACTCGTGATAGCAACAAAATTTGTTTGTTACAAGAAATTAAACATAGAAAATCTTTTAAAAATCTTTCTGCGAATAGATTGTAATTCATTCCGCAGTTCTTAATCGCATAAATGCAATATTTATCAAATAGTCCTTCAATTATGTGTCATTTATTAATGACCCCTTTTAATAAAATACAACAGAACTAGGAAATTGTGTTTTGCTCGCAGCACAATTCCATCTACATCTTCGCGGTCCTCAACCTCAAGCAACAAAACCACTGAATGACATCAAAATTATGAGCCATATTAACTACAAATCATTAGCAATAATTTAGACAGCTTTTAAGTGTTCTCAGCCAATTCCCAACTCAGATTCCGAACCGTACAAGAGAACCGCGAACAGAAGACAAACAGATGGACGGACAGACAGACGAAAACAGTAAAACAACAATTCATTTTTACGTATTGCATCGATTGCGTTACTAGCAAAGATACATTTCGTGTCTATATTTCACGCCAACCTACAAATTCATAAACAATCGCTCCTCCACCCAGTTCCCCCGTATTGCCCGGTTGCCGGCCACATCCATTCATTGTCCATTGGCTGTTTATTTAATGATTTCTGAGTTACAACGCTTTTATACGAATATATGGCAACGCATTTCAATGCTAAACAAGATGTACTCGCTAAGGAATGGATCGAACAGATTGAAGTGCATTTGCAGTTGGATA
>JAHXMU010025146.1:31668-47284 GCA_019455685.1 Philornis downsi
TGCCGCAGCGGAAGGAAGACTTGTGGCGAGCTCATTGAATCTCAGCAGGTTTAATAACACAACAATTTTACAACAACTTACGACAATGCGATGGTAACAAATAACACTTTCAACCATTATGAGCTTTCATTCATGCCGACTCTGGAAAGATGACTACGACGACGATGGACGTCCAAGTATATGATTTGACTTGGCCTTTTTTAAAAACTCAATCATTGGAGATTTCCAGTGCTGTGCCAATGGAAGAACAGATTGTTTTTGCTATTCAACAAAGAGCTGAGAATTTATGGTGAACTACTACCACAGCATGGATTCAGAAGAATAACTTGAATGTACCCTACATCATGTGCCAATAGATAGATGTCAAATGAAAATTGAATATTGCATTCATGGCTTTAAATTAGTTTATTTTTAATTTATTGGACAAATGATGTTACTTCCTAAAATATAGATTTTACTAAAATTTTCGATAGGTCTATACGAATCTACAGAATCTATGTCCTTGTCCGTAATTGAGAGCCTTGACCAGGCCTAATCGGCTACCACATACAAAAATGAATTACCGAAAATTTTCTTAAGTATTAAAAATAGTTTTTAGAGTCTGTCTTAAGTCTTACGGTGTTATTTGTTGAAACTTAACGCCAGATTTAAAAGTAATTTTTAAGAGAATTTTTGAAAAAATCATCTTTAAAATTCAGAAAGCTTTATTAGGATTTATTCTAGTTTTAGTTTTGAACACCGAAAATGAAAAAGTGTTTTCATAGAAACTCATGTCTTAGTAGAAACTTTAAATTTAAAAACGATTCCTAATGCTTGAAAATTCTTTGTAATTGATCGAACAAATTGGGAATAATAGCATAAAAACAGTTAGTATTCAAATATTTTTTAACACGATGGTGTATTTCTAAAATTTTTATTTCTATAACCAACTATGGGGCATTGAATGGCAACAATTTTCAAAAGTTACAATAAATGCATGCGTGCTATTCATACCCATTTATTGATTATTACGCAGATATCAAACGTTAATTAATACTGCTTTCAATAAAATGTTCGAAATTAGTGTTTGTAAGATTTAATATTTTGCTGAGCTCAATATTACCTGTGAAAAGCGTTCAACCCATTATCGCCATTAAAACAAAGCACCACAAATTCCACATATTTCAGAATATTTGTTTTTTCACAATTTTATCTTTTATTCTATATACCAATCTCTGTCATACCACAGGGTAGATCTGGTCTTTTACCGTTTAATTTGTATGCCTACCATCATAGGACAACTGTAAATATTCATCTGAGATCCTATCAAATAATATATGTATATAGAAATCTATGTCGATCTAAGATCTAATTGGGCAAAATCGAATCGAAAATTGGGCAAAAAGGTGACAAATTTGTTCATACAAGAGATGGATCCAATTTTTAAGATTTTTTGTTTCAACAATTTAATGTTTGTTGAAAATATTAAGGATTTTGGGCAGACATACATACATATATACTAACGGTGGAAGATAATACAGTTCTTGGAAATTATGACATAAACCGCGTTTTTTCCTTTTGCAGTTATTTCTCCCGTTTGAGAAGCCAGCTAACTTCGGAATCAATTAAAATGTCCTAATTTACCAAAGCTGACAAATGTTAAATGATGCTACCTGCCAATCCCTAAGTAGATTGTATGGTACTTTAAAAAGACACTTCTCTGAACACCTCCCACACAAGTCATACGGACGTTTTATTTATATTTATAATATACCCCTAAAAGTTATTTACGTGGACAATCGAAATATCTATCAAAATACGAAATAAAGTAATTAAAATAATGCCAATGTCGTTGTTTTTTTGTTGTGTCCACGACCTCGAATTGAATAAAACCAAATTCCGAGCGATACTTCAAATTTTCACAATCTGCTCTTTTATTTCTATTGTGGAACCTGGTGGAAGCAGGTTACAATTGTTACAAAAGTAACAATTGGCAGAAACTGTCTCCCTGATCGACCATAGCCCATCATAGCATCTACATATTGCCCAATGACTTTTGATTGGTTGAGTAGAATGTCTTAAATTATGAATATTACCACAATGAGTCAATCCACAATAAATTTCCTCCCCAGCTTAACATCCCAAATGAAACCAGTTAACCCAAGAACAACTTCCAGCTTAAAACCTATTCATTCAAGCATTCTGCATCCAGCAACGATGTAACCGACATCCTTCCATACTTTATACGCCACAAATAAAGTTGTCGCAGACACCGTTGCTGTTGCTTTTTGCATCACTGATGCTCTTCTTGTTGCTGGAAACGGACATGAATCAGTAGATGATTTTTAGCGCATATTTGGTTTCATCGTGGACCCAAGGGAAAGGAGCCCGCCTTTATTAATATTATTTTTATTCGCTTTTTTGGACTTTGTGAAAAGTTATAATCGTATATTTTACGCACATGATTAGATATGTTTTCAGATCTCCGCGCTTACCACTTGCTCCCTTCTACCTCTCCTGTCTCTTATGGGACCATTTGATGTCGTCTGGGGCGTTGGACGCATTGGGCACATGAATTCACCCGGTAATATCTTTGCAATTCATCGCATAATCTATGTGCAATTAAACAACGCGATTGGCTCTACATACATACGTAAGTACACATACTCGTACATTCGGTTTTATTGTGTACAGGTCTGTGAATTGAAATGAATTTGCTTGATCACGTTGTTAATAAATTTGATATAAATTTACGTTATCTTCGTTTGGAGATAATGTACAACATATACATACTACCGATGATGTGGGAAATAAATGGAAGTTTATTGGAATTTGATAACGTACATATATGTGATTTGTCAGGACAAGAGGTACGATTTAGGATTCATACGTATATATTAAACTATTCTACATTTTGTATAGAATTGTACATTTGAAAGAAATGTCAAGTCCAAAAGGCTTCCAATACAATCAGGAGCAAAGGCTCAATAAATTTGGGCAACAAATAGATTGGCATCAGAAATTTTTCGTTTAAACTTGTATTTATTTACTTATCATTAGGATGGTAAGAACCACAAACAATCATCTGAAACCCATAAAGTATTCATACTCTTAATCGTTACAAAAATCAATGCCGATTAAAGCATGTCCGTTCTTTAGTCCAAACACAATTCTGTATTTGAAAAATGATTAAAAGTTAAATTCACCATCACATGCATGACAAGGAGGCGCTTTTGACACGTCTACTTATCTGGCGATGAGTCAGAACCTCGTCCGCGACCCTGTGGACTAAAAATGCCACAAATGGGCTAGTAGGATCAAACTTAATCTTTCAAGGAGTAAATCCACTTTTAAAAAAGTGTCCATTTATTTCAACAATTTTGAATCTGGCTGCCACTGTTGAACCGGCCACCAACTACACCGTTGAAGATGCTACCTCAATGTATCATATGAACATATACATATAAATAAAATTATGGAACTGATATGTACTGACATTAAATATTTTATATTTCAGAACTCTTGCATAAATGGATGCAGATATCGACGATACACATCTCTGCATCAAATGCCGCGAAACCATTACCGGTTTGGGGAATTATGTGCGGCACCGCAAAGCAAATTGCACCAAGAGTTCAACAACAACTAATCCTTCTAAACACAGTACTTCTGAATCCACCGACTCGGCACAACATCGTCCATCGGAGGTAACACCGACCATAACCTACGAACCGTTCAACTTCAATGAACCCGAAACGCCAACCCCTTCTAGTCAAGGCGGAAAGACCTCTAAGAATTTGGGAGACAACTACGATTTAGCTTACGAACTAGGAGCTGATGTTTTCTTCTCATCATTGCAATTGCAGAGTGTGCAGTCATCGGTGGGCCACCATGTTCCCCCACAAACGGGAGGGAAGACCGGGGCGCCGAGTCAAGCACCACAGCTGCAAAGACAAAAATCATTGCAGCACGATCAAATGACGCACAGCGCAGAATCGTGGATGGAGAACCAAACGGCAGGAACTTCACACAATAGCAGCGACAAACTCCTAAAGGCTGTAAACGAAATGGGGGAAACGAAAAAGCCCTTCGAAAGCATCTTTAAACCACTTGCTTTTGAAAACGGATCTCCTGATTTATCTGATGACGAGGATGAAGATGAGATGGAAGTAGATATGGACGATGATGATGAAGATTATGATCCAATCGCTGATGGTCATGCAACGGGAGGTAAGTGGAAGATGCCACTAATGAGACATTCGCCACCGGTAGTGCCCGCTTCTCATACTGGAGGCAAATGGGAACCAGAACATAGGCCAAATCTCAGAATCACCCACACGCAAGTTTCAATACTTTCCCCTAACTGGGATGATCACATTGATGATATGGATGCGAATGAAGGGCAGCATCCTCCATCCGACCATACTAAAGGTAAATGGATACCCGGTACCAAATTGCAAAGGTTGGAGTACAAAGAAGTCGTTGAACTCGGTAAGATTCCTACCAAACAAGATTACTGGTGCAACATTTGCTGCCGTAAACTGAAAAGCAAAATGATCTACGAGAAACATTTGAAAACCACCTACCATCTTAAACGTTCCGAACCCGAAACTCAATTGGAGAAGGCAGTTCTTAAGGAAATGACCAGTGACGACATCAACAAGGTCTTTGTTCTAGAAGCAGTTAAGCTCAAACCGGTCTTGGCATCCACCAACACTAAAAAGAGAAAAAGACGTCTCACCTACTTGAAGTGCGCCCTGTGCAAACACACAATGTCCCGATATTTGATTGGGAAACATTTGATATCCCATTACCACTACCGTCGCATGCAGATGCATCCAGCTCTGTCGCTGCACATGATCTTAGAGAATATACATTCGATAGTGTTGCAATCCCCCTTCCAATGTCGTCCTTGTCGATTTTATGCCAACACGGAGGAAATGTTTCTACTGCATTGGAATTCAGCTTCACACTTGGATATGTCCGAAGGACCAGGTCGTTTCTGGTGTTCCTTTTGCCAATTCGAGTGCGAAGATAGCAATCAAATGAGGCGCCATCTTTTGGGTCCAGAGCACAAGGAAGTTCTGCTGGCCATAAACCGCTCTGTGCCCATTTGCATAAGCAAGCTCTTGAGCATCGATTGTCCAAAATGTGGTGCCGGATTTCGTTATAATTTCAAATTGGCCCAACACATACGTCAACAGCATCCAAATGCGACTTTAATGAGCACAGCTTCGGACTCTTATCAATCAAAATTTAGATGTCTCACATGTCCGGATGTTTTGTCTTCACAAATTGCTTTGCAACGTCACGAGAAATTTAAACATTCGATCTCAAAGTACTTCTGTTCAATTTGTTCAATGGAATTCAATAGTCCTTGTCAGGCCAGGAGACATCGCAAAACCATGGATCACAAGCAAAGAGCAGCTGGTCAGGAGGTGATGGCAAAAACTGAAAAGAAGGGAAGGGTGAAGAAAGTTGTAGTTGCAGAGAAGATATCGTGAGTTAATGATTATAGTTCGTAAGCGAGTTGCAGCGAAAATTCTATATAATACTATATTGTCTTATCTGTTTATAATGTTCTTTTTAAGTATGTGAGCGAGGCGATTTTTGTATTACAAAAATTGCCATGTCTGGAACTTCGTTATTGCGTTTGCTATGCGAAGCTTTCACTACATTGCATTAATACAGAGGAAAACAGTTTGCTGGAAATAGTTTTCATAAAACAACTCACAGGAGAAACGTTATCAGAATGTAGACTGTACTAGTTTTGAATCCAAATTCTATTGAATTCGTTATACGTAACTAAAAAAAAAAAAAAAAACAATGAAAATATTTCTAACCAATAACATCTTATATCAGTCTGTAGCAAATCGGGATTTAGAGCATCTTGTGATAGATTCTCTTGCATTATTTATAAAAAGTTGGAATTTTATAACTAGGTATAAATTTATTTTGTGTAAAATGTAATTTCCTACATCGGTCAAATCTTGTCAGAAATTGCAGCGTTATCTGGTTCATTTATTTACATGAATTTTCGAGAACATTCGGGATTGGCTTGGTTGGATCTCACTATAAAATGAGAATCATCTACTGACTATAAGCATTCCAACTCTTAGATAGACAAAAATTGGTAAATTTGAGAACATGAGATTTTGAGGTTTTTTTTTTCAAAATACTTTCAATAAAATGTGCTACCCTATAAGACCTCAGGGTATATCAAAAATATTACCAAAAAGATTTGAAAACTTGCGTGCATAGTCAACTCTGAAAACCTGCTTGTCGAATAAAATGAGTAGAAGAAGTATGCTGAATTGAAAAAAAAACTTGGAATCGGTTTGATGTAGATTTACAATTAATACTCGGTATATTTAGCATTTAAAAAACGGAGCATAAGATCTGAGAGCTTTACCACAACAAAGTACAGCACAAAACATGTCACTCTTTACATGCACGTTAGAAAAACGCCTGTTTTTTCGATGGTAGTTTCTTCCGTTTAAAATTATTAGCATAACATGTTTGGCTCTGGCTTTTAACAACCAAGTACGGTATTTGGGACAGTTGCCATCAAACCGAAAACTGGTACAATTGTGTCCTAATATCGATAAAAGCGTTATTTACTCAAGCATTCATTGTGTTCGCACTTTACAACTCCATTCGCCCTTGAGATGCAAGTGAACCATATTCATGATACAACCACTTCATGAATGAGGATTATTTTCTTCTTGTCAAGGATCAGCTAACTCGCCTTATACATGTAGATATCTATGCTTTAAAATCTGGACCCACTTACTACTACACACACCGCCGCATCCAAATCAATCACTCTACACTATGTAAACCGCATTTTATGACTGCTGACCGAAGAGCGCCTTAGCTATTGCATTTTGGGACGAGGCAGAAATCCAATTGTTAAAGATCTAATGTGGCCACCAACATGCAGTGGCTTTCATTCTACTGTTTGCCATCAAAATTTTATTGTCAAATGTACAGAATCTCTTAATCAAAAGTTAAAATAAGTTAAGAAAAACCTAGAAAAAGTGTCATGGGCCAACCGTTTTCCATTTTAGATGATTTTATTAGGAACTGTTCAACAGAGGTCAATTTCAAAACTGTTATTTAACGAAAAGTATTGTATTATTTCTATTTCTACTCAAGTTTTGGATGATTGTAAGTGAAAACAAAAATACATCGTGCAAGTCGCATTTCAAGAAAATTATATCAATTTAGAAGTGTAATTATATGAACTATAATTAGAATTAGAGTAGAGTAAAGTAAAACGGTGCCGGAGAAAAGTTAAACGCTTTCAAATGAAAAAAGATTATATAGGAGATCGACGTCTTTAACAAGATATGGACTACAACGACTATTCTTAACTTAAACAAAAATTTAATTTTCCCCCTTAATAGCCACCCTCACATAAATGATGTCGGAATCAGCGTGGAAATTCCTCCGCATGAGAAACCTTGTACTAGTCAAGAAGCCAAAAGAAGATTTCCCCCGCCGAAGTCTGCTACAGTGCAGAAAACAGTCATATGCAATGACTGTAAACAGTCTTTCAAATCAAGAGACGATTTAAAACAGCATCGAGAGAAAAAACATTCATTATCACAATGCATGAGCTGTGGTGACAAATTTGTAACAGCACAAGAACTTGGTCGACACTCAAGAAAATGTAAACCGGCCCCCAGAGGCAAAGATGAAGACTCGACTGCCGATATCTCTATAAACCAAAGTAATCCAGAGTCCGATAAACTGCGACAATGTGACTCATGCGACTTTAAGTAATTATCCTTTGATTTGTCTTTGAAACTTATTTGATTTTTATGTGATTTATTTTAGAGCTCCGTATGAATCGGAAATATTATATCATCGCATCTTCCACTTCCACGGTATTATTGGAAAGAACCAGCTCATCAAGTGCCCTTTATGCGAAAAATCCTTTCGCAAGCATTCGCTGCGCTGTCACTTACGCCAGCATACAAATGAGAAAATTTTCAAATGCGAAATTTGTATGGCAACATTTTCGAGAGCTCATAATCTCAAGGATCATATATTTAAGGTTCATGCCGATAAGTCCAAAGTGCCTGATGTTGCTGATGCTGCAAAGAAAGCCGATAAAACGGAAAATCTGAAGAATTCCATGGTTAAAAAGAAAACATTTCAGTGTGACAATTGCGGAAAGGTTTTTAGAAGCAAGTGAGTACATATTTTAATGTTTAGTTATATGTAATGATATGTGCTACACTGCACATATCGTCCATCATATATTTCAATATTTTGTTCACGTTGTATGATTTTTTGTTGAAAACAAACATATTGTTAAACGAACAAATTCACATTTTATTTTTCATATTTTACGTCAATAGAAGTTAGCTATTGAAGAAGAACAGTGAACAGTGGCAATTAGCAGTGACCAACATATCTATTTGTAAAGATTCATCACATTTTTTGCTTCATATTTAAAATAACCCAAGAAATATTAGTAGTTTTCTTTTACATCAGGACTTACCACAGGTAGAAGTTAAGTATCATCTGCTTATATCATCTACATTTACCGATTGTAAAGAAAATTTGGCGATGGTAATATTTTTCCAAATCAAACTCTGGCACTCTAAATTGGGTAAACCGCCACGCTTCTCCTAATACCTGCCATGCAAAATTACAGAACAAAAAATAATTTTACGACATCAATTCTGAATTTTTACCTTAGATTAATATGAAAATTTGCCAGTTTTTATATTGTGTACAGCTTAAAGTGAATTATATTAAAGGGATAATTTGTCTCCACCTCTCCAAGCGTACCCCAAACAAGAAACTTCGAATTTTGTTTAAAACTGTAACTGTATGATCTATCTTTTCTATCTATCTTGCCCGTTTTTTAACAAAATGGAGGATTTGACGAAAATCACTTTTTCGCCTAAAGTTTAGAAAAGATTTGCTAAAAATTTTGCCAAACAAACAAATGGTCTTAAACCCCAATACATTAAAATTATCGCAAATTTTCTAATGAAATCTTGGAATGGTTATTTCTCCTGCTAAACCTTAGTCAAGAATTTTAACTGGATGAGCTAACCGCGTTCTTTCATTTACCTCACTGCAAAATATTAAATTTGATCAAAACAACTTTTTCGCTTATAATTTAGAATTCACGTCTTGATTAATACAAAATTAGATCAGTCTTAATATTTTATGAAGCATAACTTTCTCCCTCTCAAGACTTTACCTGAGTGCTAAATAATTGAAGTTATCGGTCTAATGTACGAATTGCAAAATAAACCTGTCAGTTCCTCTGAAGGAAATTCACGTACTGGTTATTTCATCCATAATATACAGGCAAATATCAAAAAAGCTATTACCTCATGCGGCACCGTCATTTGCGACCAAATGCGGCAAAATCCACTAATGACCATCGCCCCCAGTAGTTACGTTGTCACCCCTTATTTTTTGTTAATCCTACAAATCTTTAGATGCTTGAAAAACAAACGGAAATAGGCAATTTCAAGAGGGACGGCAGACTTCGCTTATGCCGCAATTGCATGCATCATGCAACACCCGGCTGCGCTGAGAATGACCAGAAATGCTTAAGCAAAGATTGCATTTTTAGTGGCCGCAAGCGTGATTTAGTGAATGCATTGCATACTTTTGGGGTATGTGAGTGCTTCTGCACGAATATGTGTCTGCGCGTGCATACACTTTATGTGTGTGGGTGTGTGTGTGTGCGTGTGTGTGTTGATAATAATAAATTCGTGCAATTGTGTAATTTCCACTAGCCGAATGTGCAACAACTTATATGTATCTTTGAGGAAGGCTAAGGGCCTGAGTGGGATGATGGGCTAACATTGCATTGCAGCATGTGAATAAATTAAAATACACTCCAACACACTCGCACACACACAATATTATCCCTTTTCTCATAGGAATGTCCTGCAACCAACTTAATGAGTTATTTTTTAGTTAATTTGTCCTGTTCTCGTTTTTTCAAACGAATTTTCTTTCTTTTGTGGCAACATTTTCTTATTTATTTGTTTCATTAGTGTCTGTACTTGGCTGCGTCGGATAACGTAATGAGGGGGAGCTGGAGGATGGGTTGTTTATTTCGGAATTTTTTAATTTAACTGTAATGTGTACACAAAATGCATATTTCGCGGTTGAATTGTTTAGACAAAAGCGAAACAAATTCATTATTCTTTGGTCATTGCATTCGTATGTGAAAATTGCTATTCACATATCCTTCCTCTGCGGTTGAATGTCCTCTTTTGTCCATTTCTAAGGCAAAGGAAGTCAAGGAAAAAAGAAAAACTATTTCCAACAGCAAAAATAAATTGAGTGAAATTCGAATAAAAAAAGAATGCCACTGTCAGACTAACTGAAACATAAAGATTACTGCCATGAGGCGACTGGTTTGGATAAACCCGAGCCGAAGAATATTTTGATTAATCACAAATGTTAAAAGTTGGATTGGGCAGGGCTGCCACCTGTAGAATGTTAATGACATGACCTTCAAATAGTTACATATGGTCGATTTTGTATCTACCGGATATAATTAGTTTGTCAAATTTGTCTAATTAACGCTGTACTCGCTGTGCGCTAACAAAGGATCTTAGTCCAGAACAAAGCCCTTCGACAGTACCTCTAGAATATGTCCCAACCATATTTCAGAAAAGTTTCAGAAAGCGTCAATTTGGTCTTATGTGTTAAGCCTTTTACTAACATTTGTTTCCCATTGTGCACTAACGAATTTTGCAATTGGAGAAAACGGCAATCATATTTAGGTTAAATATACCCCATATTGTCCTATGTGTCATATGTTGTCCCTCTCTCATTGAAACCCCTGTCCGTATTTGTAAAAAAAAACTGAGACAGCCAATTTCCGCAAGCTTCTCCTGGGGCGAGTTTTTCACCACCAACAACATTCGCCATAGACAGAAACAGCTGGTAATCATTTGCTATCAGATCCGCACTGTAAGAAAGATGAAATAAGAACCTCCCAACCAAGTTCCCGGAGCTTCTGGCGAATCACTATCGAAGTGCGTGGCCTGGCCGCTTCTGGGCGGTTGCTTCCTTCACACGGTCCGGTTCTGAATTGAAAATTTGATGGTAAACAAGCATCTCATAGTAAATGGCTCCCCGCCAAACACACAGCAAAACCTTCCTCTCCATCAATCCTGGCTTGGCCACCATTTGCACCGGATCACCGCAGTTTGACAACGATCTCTTTCACTTTACATCGTAAGTGACCCATTTTTCATCACCAGTGGTCATCTGCTTTAGAAATGGATGGATTTCGCTGCGATTCAGCAACGGTTCGTAGGTTGAAATTCGGTCCATCAGGTTTTTTTGATTTAACTCGTGTGGCACCCATACATTCAACATGTTTTCGTATCCAGCCTTGTTCACATGGTTCGAGACGCTATTTTGTGCCATGTTTAAATTGTGGACAATCGAAACTGAGCATATACGACGTCGAACGCGGCGGTTTTCATTTTCGACGACTAGCCTTTCATAGCGTGTTGCACCTTTGACATCAAAATTACGGTATCGGTAAAACCCTAATCGTGCGAGATTGCGGTAATCGATTATTTTTTTTTTTTTTTTGAAACCAAAGCATATAGAAACAAATGTGTTGCTTAATATTTCTCAGTAAATGTCATTCATTTTGTTGCTTAGAAACTAAATCGATACATGAGTTCCGATTCGTTAATTTTTTTAATGTGAAAATCTCGTAAACATTTCTGTTTATTGTCTACGTTTGATAACCTCAAATCGAGCATATGAGTTCTAAATTGTGGGCGAAATATTAATTTTTGCCAAATACTCAATTTTATAAAGGACGTACCAAAGGTTTTGCTCAGGTTTGCTCGTGTGATTACAGTCCCAGATTATAGTATAGAAAAAAAGTTATCATTTTCAATATCTCATTAATTTTGTGGTCATTTGATTTTTGTAAAGTATTTTTTTAGGATGTATTAAGCTACAGAAAATAATAAAACTAAATAACTTAAATTCGGTGTAATTCATCGCACTAATTTGAAAAGATGGATATAAAACTAAGTTCTTTTGCATTTAGTCCGTTTCGCAATCCTAGGCCACAAATTACTAAGTTACCCATCTCTGTTTAGGGTTTTAAACGACCAAGAAGCATCTTCTTACGCGGATGCTAATAGTCACTGTTAAACAATATGTTCCTTCAAAAAGTTTTATAGCTCAAATAAATTGGTTTAAGTTCTTCATGATGCCATTGCCAACCAAATATTTATTTACTGTAATATCCGAACATTGAGCAATTGAAGTAGTCGAATTCGCATCTACTGCTATATGTGCTTGTAGAAGAAACTTTAAATTCTATTGATATTACAAACTTTTTCGATACGACAACATAACAAAGTCCTTTATTATATTTTACAAATAACATCTACTTCTGTCCATACTATAATTTAAGCCAAAACACGAAGACATCGTAAATGTTTATTTCAGCATTGGCTAACACCATTACCCACATAGCACTTGGCGTGGGCAGGACCATTCACACCAAATCCGTTACTGATAATGTTCCATCTAATGGCAGAGAAGATGATGGGAAGAGTAGTAAACATAAAGAATAATCACTATGACAGTTAAACGTCTCGACAAGTGAATATTAGAAAATATTTCCTTAACTCTTAACTCGGGAATGTTGTTTGTTTCTTCATCATTCTACGTCATTGTTTAGTTCAGCGCTATAAACATATTAAAACATTTTCCAAAACATGAAAATACAACGCGTAAGAAGAAAATAAACCACGGTGTTTCGGTTTTCTGTACGTCTTCTCCACTGAGTCAAATTCGTCGAAGACTTTAGTATTGAAATACAAACCTAAACTATGCCAGTTTTAACGCATATGTAAGAACTTGAAAATGGAACAAACTTAATATTTATGCGACCAAACTTAAAATTATTCATCCTTAATTCAACATCGACTGTACTAAATCAAGCAATTGTTTCGGACTGCCAACATTTTGATTGAGGCGAAAGGCACATGGAAATGTTATTTGCTAACATAGGTAGTGGGTTTATCACAACGATTGCTGCTCTTTAAAACAACGTCTGGAAATCTGGACACGTAGACTGTTATAAAATTCCACTGATTTGTTACATTTTGTCTAACTTTATAGAAAACAAAAATTAAAATATCAACTATCTTAAATAAGTAATTTAATATTTCCCGAATCTCATTTGGATTTCAATATATAGGATACAATTTTCAATTTCACAACATATGGTGCAGCAATTCACCGAAATTTTTTTAATATATCTTAACTCTCATCTCATGTATTTTAACCTTCCAATGCTGTAGAGCATCCAGAGCGAGAAAAAAACAAAAAACAGACAATCATATCTACTGAGTATTCACGTCTATGGCAATTTCTCAAAACCATAAAATAAATGAAGACGGAAAACTACAGTGACGACGTTGCACTCGAGTTCTGGAATAATGGTTGCTAGCGAAGCACAAGGATGTTTTTGAGGCATCCAATTCTATTGCGATGAAGGCTACAGCGATGTTGACGACGACGACGAATGGATGAATGCAAGTGAACGTAAAGGAAATCAAGTTGAATTAAATTGAGTCTCAAGTGATGACGAGAGATGTTCGACAATAAAAATAATAAAATAAAAAATCTTATGATGGAAAAATTGTTCAGTAGAGAAAACGGCAAAATAAACTAAAGCACTGAGAGAACCATTAAAATGAATTGCTTTAGTTACAAATACAATAGCTAAAGGAACCCTGTAAACTGTAGACGGTAAGCGACGAAATAGCTATACTCCTCTACATCTTGAAACAGGATTGCGTTGCAAATACTTAGGGATCAAATGATTAAAGGGTTTTCAACTATGCATACATATATTTTCTGACTGTCCCCAATTTCATAGTTGATTCATGATTTATTATCGAGTAATAATCAGCAGAATGGAAACGTACTTCTTTCTTGAGCTACAATTAGAATTTCAGGAATAAACTTTATAATTTCTTGCCATACAAATATGACATAAAATTCATGTCGATCAGCATTAGTTTTTTTGGGTCAATCTTGGATCCCGGTTAATTTTGAATTCGGTATAATATTTTGATACATTTTGACTTTCTTACTAACACATTCTCGTTATTCAAAACAACTTAACATTGATAAAACCTCCCACATCACGACAAACTTGATTATTTGCAATTCCTTTCATTGTAATTTTTTTTAAACTGCAAAATGGTCTGTTTGTATGAAACATCTTCCAGCTTTAGCATAACAATAATAGATTATTTTAATACCACATTTTAATGGTCTTAAAAATTATATAAATTTAGGGTTGGTGGCTCTAAAGTGAGAAATGGATGCAATAAAATGTGGAAGGACGAACTGAATTGACTTTGGGCACCTATGGTTTGTTGTTGTACTGTATTCAAAACAAGCATTGCGTATAGGAGCAAAAATAATTTCCAACCGTATCTCGGTTGAATGTGCCTTTTGATCTATTACAACAAGATTCATCAGTTTCCTCCAACAATAATGACAGCTGTAGTGGCCAAATTAAACATCAACTGGGTATGGCGGCAGCTACGAGTGACAAAAATGCAAAAGAAATATCCAAATACCGCCTGAGCATCAGAACATTGCCATGGATGAACCAATCATGAGTTCCATTCTAGAAATAAAATTGCAGTCCTGTCTAAAAAGTGTCTAATGTAACACTGCGAATAGAACTGCAATGAAATAAACTTTAGAAACGTTTTATGCCATTTGAATAAAAATGAATTACCACTGACAAAACAGCCAACTTAAAAACAACTTGGGTTGCAGCTAAAGTTTTCCTACTGGGCAGAAGTCAGTGGCGTGTATAGTCAGAGGGGAGAAAATAGCGACGTGAAATAAATAAAGTTAGACACCGGACCACCGATGGTTCAGATTTAGCTAGAGAATATCATTTAAAAGTGAGAATTTCTGTTTTGTCAGTGAGAAAATTACAATTGAAAATTAGAATTTAGATTAACCACTGATAAACAAAAAAGCAGTCCGTATAGAGAGAGGTCTTTGCAAAAGATATTTTGAGATTTAAAGTCCATAATTTCATGGTGTGGACTTAGACGTTAGCCCATTGGTATAAAAATAAATACCTGATGAATTTATTCGAAAAGAGCGAAAGAGCGAATTGTCATCCCATATCGATTCCCCGGGTTCTTCCTCTTTCTTTTCTTCCTGCCACTTTTAGACGTTAACCGATTGCAAAAAAAAAAAATACGGTTGTTTTTATTTTCAATCTAACGGAATTAAGTTGACAAAACTTCAATTCAAAATTAAATTTTTTCATATATGTATGTCGGAATTTAATTGAAACGAATATATATGGAAAGCGATTTCATTCATTTTTAGATGAAAATTTGCTGAAATTTTATAGACGAGTTTGCTAGTAATGTCGAGACGTAACTCGTATTTTCTAGGACACAATACGAATGTAGGCAAAGATGCCCTGGAAATTTATTTCTGAGACGCTGATTAGAATTGAAATGCGTCTTCAAAATAAATTTCCGGGGCATCTGTGGCTACATTCTCATTGTTGTAATGTACAGGGAAATTACTATAGAGATTATGTTCGAAATTATTT
>JAHXMU010025146.1:47294-63060 GCA_019455685.1 Philornis downsi
TTTCGTCAGGGTTTGGTTTGAAATAGACGAAATAAGCAATCACTACATTGTGTCCTAGAAATTGCGGGTTACATCTCGATCTTATTAGCAAACTCTTCTATAATTTAAGCAAATTTTCATCTAAAAATTCTTTCATATTCTTGCAGTATGTGCATGTAGGAAAGAAATGCACAATGATGAACCAAAGAACATTGCGTTACGTGGGCCAGACATTGTTAATTGGAAAGCATTGGGTCAAATAACCGCCATGATCAAGTAAGCTAAAGCGATGTTGCTTTTCATCAGTAGTAAACGAAATCCATTCTGCATGCAGAAGGCTCTTATTGAATCTAGGCGAACATCAGATATGACATATTTTATGCCTTTCCGTGCAGCATAACATTACTATATAGAATATTACTAATTTTAGTGATATTGCTTGCATCCAATATTTTTCCGCCAAGCGACAAAAATGATACATAAATACAAGGGAATTAGCAGACAGAACACTTTATTTCACGACTACTACTACGTCTCTGTTTGCTGCTGGCCAATTTGAAATCAAATCAAAGTTTTACAAATGCATTTCCATTCATGTACCCGATGATGAGAACGATTTACTGAAGAGGTCTCTGTCTATTTTTTCCATTTGTTCTTTTATTTCTGTTTCAGTTTTGTCTACAAATCCGGAAGTATATGGATGACATGGCGGAGAGTTTTCGCAGTTCCTTCTTTTGCTTTATCTGTTGTTGTTGTTCTCCCTTCGTCCTCGTAAATGTGACTGACGACTTCGCAGTCTTTTTAGGAGGAGATGTTGAGGCCTTTGTGCAGCTAGCGATACGAAACCAGGGCCAGCAGTAGCTGACCAGTTGGAGAGGAGGGATGTGTGCAAGGGGATTTCGTCTTGTTATGCTTTCGATGCCTTTGCTTCGTTATATTTTCGTTCTCTGTAGTCGTAAAACTTAAGTATATTACAAATAAAAAATAAGACCAACAACTACGACGAGTACTGGCAGGACATAACAAACATCCGACCGAGAAGATGAACAAGGACAATAATTTGAAATGAACATTAAAATAAATTTTTGCACACTACACCGAAGAAATTGCTGCAATAGAAATAAGGCGGAAAACTAAACTTTACTTGAAGAAATTGACTTTTATATGTCATACGAAAACACGTTTGCATATAACTTAAAACCATATTATTTCAACAGTAGAATTTACGTCACCATAGTTATATTAAGCTATACAGATATTGCAGTCAGGTGAACTGACTTACATGCGAGTATACCTTTACTCAAAGTCTTTCGCATTGGTGCAAAAGTGTTGGGGTATCGGATGAGGAGTGGTAAACCGTAAGATTTTTTAATAAAATGTTGTTGAACAACAACACCCGCATTTCGCAGAAAATGGTATTCGATTCTTCTGCTTTTTTAAGAATCACCGCTCAAACTGTTAAATTCAACATTTCAGCACTCAGAACATGGAATTATTACGATTTTGTACACGAGATGTGAAGAACAACATTTGATTGGTTCAAAAGTTTATGTTTTGGAAACAGCATCAAATATGTTTTTCGATTTGTCTCAAATGCAAGCAGGAATGTATTCATTGTGAATATTTTTCCATAATTTATTCTTCCGCCTTATGTTCAGTTCAAGACGACTGCAGTTTTAGTATCCTAGGATACATTTGTAGAAAAGTGTATAAGCTTAAATAGTCCCTTAAACTGGCCACATTTCTATAAATCCAATGCAATCTAAAATCTTAAAACGCACCTTTTCCACATCTAAGAACACATCTTTCGTCGTTTAAGGAACAAAATTCACAACATATCCTGCAATCTCATTAACATTATGCCCTTTAATTAGTTGAAATCATTTGCGAAATCCTTTATATTTTCTGCTTTGTTTAATTTTCATTTAAAATGCATACACGTTGACTTGCACGACTTGCACACGTCTGCCCTGCCTGTCTCACACATACGAATCACATTCTGAATCGTCTATTTGTCGCTCCTTAATGCTCCTTTTTAATTTCTTTCGTTCACTCTGCCCCTCTCTGAAGCAAACCAACGACAAAGAATTATTTAGCCAATTTCGTGCCTGAGTAGCTTTGTTTATCCTTATTCCGCGACAACTGACACTTCTTTATGATGTGCCAGAGAAGATGAGCATCCCAGAGACAGACGAGTTCCTGCGAAATTGTATGGGATTTGTAGTTGGGCATCAGTTCTGTGTGGTGGGTTGGGGTTTTGACTTTGCGGGGGTGTGAAACTTTGCTAATTACATGTGCCATAATCCAGTCATAATGAACATGCATGCGCTTGTAACACATGACAGGATATGAGATACAGGACGCGAAAGGAAGTTGAACTTCTTGTTTGTTAAACTATTTATGCAAGAAGTCACTCCCTTTGAGAAGTATCATGTGCACTTATACTCACATATTATTTTGACAGCATAAACTTCTTTCTGCTGGAAATCGGTTCGGGATGTGACAGCAACTACAGATACACATACTTTATAATAGTAATTACTAGGACATCCTATTACAGATGCACGATTAATCGAGACTGTACAATGAGAAGAAGAAATTAAATAATACTACTCTTCATACAATAGGGATCTAATAAAAAAATGTGATCCGTTACGAAAATCAGAAAACATATTTTTCTCAGCGGAGACTAGAACCCGGCACATTACGCTGTCGCGCTTTATCGTCGGCCAAATGGCTCATCAGTTTTGTCTTCTTAAGTAACTCGGCAGCTGCGGCAATTAGTTCTAAATATTACTAAAATCAGTTTATCACTGATTTAGGAAACTGATTTCTTTTCTCGTAGGCTCGTTTATTCTTATAAGGAATTTAATAACTAAACGAGGAGGATTGAATAGTGATTGCATAGTTCCTCCAAAAAGTAGTATCTTATTTTTTGTATGACAACATGACCCCAAATTCAATTTATATGTTCCCTCACAAATAGCGAGATAGTACCCAATTTTATGACAATATTTTCCGTATATTTTTGAACTCCTTACTAATCAAATTGTCTGGAATTCTACAAATGTTAATGATATATTCTTATACACAACTCTGCTAATCATTTGCTATTTAACTCTTGTCTTTAGACTCTACTTTTAATGTTGCTCCAAATTAGACAGTTTTGAAAGGAAATGTTCGTAAATATTATTCATTTCAATGTACATATTGCAGATCAATTGCCTTTTTCTTGTTATAAGGTCTGGTCATTTCCCGCCAATTATCGGTTTCTACATAAGCCCTGTTATAATTGTGGAAGTCATTTGTGTACCATAAATAATCAGAACTCAATAGTATCAGTACATGTTATTATTTTTTCGAAAATATTGTTATACAGTAGTACACCTCGACAGTGCCAGTCAACAATTCGAGCTTTGAATGCCTTAGTAAAGTTTTTCAAATTGGCATTAGGAGTTGTCAATCATCTATTCGTTACATTCAACGGATCTTTCACCTATCCCAGTCGTAGAAATTTGGAAGTTATTTTTTTAAACTTCACGTATTTCTTTTTCCCAATAAAGAATTCACGGAATTCTGCACCTGCTATATTAGCTTTCTTTGTCGCCCAACATTTCCTTCTGAAAACATTATGAAAACGGTCGTAATTACTGCCGAATTTGATTGATTTCTTAAAAACATTAAAGTTCTCTGCGTTTGTATACAGATTCAGCTGTCAAAAAATACTGACTATAACATTTTATTCCACACTGAAACAACCTCCATATCTCACCATACACAAATTATTCTTAATGGCACTAAACTATGCATCTTCCACCCTGTACCCTTTCGCATTCCTTGTAAACAACAAGGAAAATGCATCATACCCTGTCATTTTCATACATCCGTTGCATTAATCTCCGTAACACCAACTCCAAAGCGCTCTGCATACAAAACAAATGAAAAATAATGAATACAAAACTTTCAACGCTAGAGTTGAAAACCAAAATGAGAAGGTTATGGATTTCGAGCAAAACTTCCGACAGAGCAACTCCTTTTTCTATGTCATTATAAACGATAACAGGAAAATTATTACGACCCAGCGCAAAGGCAACCCAGACTTACACAGAACTCTTAAGAAATCCAAGACAGGATGTGATGAGGACGCAGGCGAAGGCGACAAGGGCGGCGAGGTTTAAAACTTGACGAAATGTTTCACACTTGGGTGGAAGTCGTGAAGGTGTAGAAAACTTATGTTCTATAAACGGTATTGTTGTTGTCGCCTTGATGTTGATGCTTTTCTAGCTGTCGTCAGACGACAATATCGCAACTGCTGGAAGGAGGTGTTGTTATCTATTTGGAGGTGAAGTGTACTATAAATGATATTTTTTCTTACAAATGTAGATAGATATACGTGGGATTAATGAAAAATCGACAGAGATGATTGTGTCATTTTACATTTAATTTAAAATAATTTAAATTAAATTTTAAACATTACCCATTGTGAAGATATGGAGAGTCGTGTCCGGATCTAAATTTCATTAAAATCATACAATATTTCGGCCTTTGCTTTTATAGTAAATTTTGTTCGCAAGTTTTCTAATGTTTATTCTAATGACGAATAATAAGCAAATACATATAAAGTACTGCGCATATAGTGGCAGTGTGTTCTACTTTTCTTTTAAGAGATAGCGGTGTTTTGAATACCCATTGTTGAAAAATGTCCATCCGGGCAAGGTCGATGCATTGTGTATGAAAAAAGGACGCTCACTTACCTGGCTACGAGTGCTCTACATTCGTGTTGCAGATATCACAAGTAGGTAAATTCGATCTCGCAGGAAAAAACTTGTATATGAAAAACTGAACCAACTTTGTGGTCTTTTTAAGGATTCTTGCAACTATTTCAGCTTTTATTCCTTAATTAAAGGAAATATGCCGTAATAGTTAATTTATGTGCTATTTAAGGAACTGCCCTAATGTGGGCGTCATTATTGAAGGTTACAAGAAAACAAGAATTTTCACTAGAAAAACAAACAAGACTATATATAGCGTTTATTTTTGACACGCCCACTTATCAGACGGTACATTGTCTACGACATTGCGTGCAGTTGGTATTTTAAGTGGGACAACTTTGGAAAATGTGTGTTCCTTTTACCATTTATTCCTCAATTTAGGTTCTTTTTACCATTCATTCCTCAATTAACATCTATTTGTAAAGGACGAGTGATTGTTACAAATAATATTACAAATAATACAATTTGTCAGTATGTATTTCCATGCAAAAACGCGCTATGTCAGTTATTATGCATAAGAAGATGACATCCACTTATCATGTGACGAAGCAGGACATCATTATTCATGATAGTGTGGATCGCAGTTCATGGCAACGGATCCTTTAGTGCCTATCAAACTTTACTCCTCTTTATTTCTATAACAATTTTTGTCGAATTCCGAACTTAAAAACAAAAACAACCACTCGTTTAAAATAAATTGCTTCATATTTGAAATAACGTATGCAATTCCAACATTCAAAATCAGAGACCGAAAATAACTGATATCGATGAAAATTTTAATTTAAAAGCTCATAGTGAAAAACATGTGATAGAAATACTTTTAGCACATCAAATCATTGGTTATGATCCTAATTGTCTATATAAATATTTTTTTATTTTTTGATGATTATCTTATAGTAAAAGTTATTTATAACAATTTTTTTAAATTTTTATTATATTGCTCAGAAATAAAAGTTATATTTGATTTGAATTATATCTACTCAAACATAAGAGTTATTTTTGAGTTTTATTTTTTTAGTCTTGATTAACATTTATTAATTAATTTTGAAATTTAAACTGTTGAGCAACTTTTATTCTATCAAACAAAAAATAAAAATCAGTCGAAGACTTTAATTTGATTTCGGTGAAGAAAAAGTCTTCGAAAAACTTTTATTTTTTGAATCCATAAATAAAAGTCTTTCTCCTTATTCGGCATTATTGTTATTGTAAATGAAACAAATGTTGATATTCTTGATCAGCTTGACGAACATGATATTTGGAACAGAGAAATTATTAGAAAAGCTTGTCTACGGTTAACTCCGTGAACATGAAATAGGAAAAGAAAAGCGCAACTGTTCGCCAAATTCGTTGCAAACGCATGCAACTCTTGTGCCGCTTGCCAAGCGAATATACATTTTGGGGAATCAGCAAAAGTTGACGCCATCGTAGGCACTTCCGTGAAAGGTACTTCATTGCGTTGTTGGTTATTGTTGTCTGTGTGTCTCATGAAAAAAGTTTCAATTCGGTAGTCTAGAAACAAGCCTATTACACAAGTCTACTCGATTCCGTGCTCGACTTTTGCTTTTCTTGTTGCAATCACAGCTTTGATCTTGGATGTACGTTACGATTACCTTTCAGAACTAGGCCTGATAATTAAAAAAAAATAGCACATGAGAGGAATTCTAACATTCAGTGAGCTTACGCACATTCCATATTTGGTCTCATTGAACGTAAGTGCGCATGGTGAAAACATATATCAACTTACCTCGTTTGTCGAACTAACCACGCCCACATTTTTCAATAACCACGCCCACACTAAGTACGTATGAACTGGGACGGTTGATTCTTGTCCAACCAATATATAAATTGGAAAACAAATACTCTACGTTCCAACAAGAAACATGATTTCCGTACAAACACGGATCTCGTGAAACTGACACGATAGCATAACCTTAACCTATACCTCAGCAGGCCTGAAATTTGGTCAAAATGACAAGTCAAAGATGACAACATTTTTATTGGCAATATTTATCACAAATTCAATCTGTATGGTACAGTATTATACAGTTTCTGTACAATCCCTGGCAAATCAATGCAATTACACTAAATGTTTAGTTCTGTCGAAATCATACTAATCTCTCAGACTAATCATTCAACTTCCTTATCTGCCATAGGATGATGTGTTGAGTTTGAACATAACATGCCGCTTGTATTCACTTCAGCCGCATCCACTGTAACTTCCAAGTTCACCTTTTTCCACTCGCATTGCACAAGGCGGAGTTATGCACGTCCTGGATGAGTATTTTCGTTACCACTTTTGTCAAAGTTACGGATGCTCCATGTCTTAAATGGGAGACTGTGAAACTTGGTGTGTTGTTCCACATCTTGTAGGTGTTGAGCAAAGTCATGTTTAGTTTTGTAAAGTTTCCATCTTTCCAAGAGATGTGTAGACGACATGTTTTGTTTTCCGTATGAAACGTTTCAAAGACTTTCCTTGGCATTGGGTGTTAGCAACCGCGTCAGTACCGGTGTCGATGTCGATGTTATTCCCGCAACACATATAAATATTTATGACACTTTTCCAAACGCTGTTAGCGATCCTTCGTCCTCCGTCGTATTTATGAAGGTGTATTTAGAGTTTTGTTATTCTGGGTATGGAGCATTAGTTTCATGTTCATGTTTTGGGTAAACTTCTTCATGGCTCACTTTCGTCGTTGTCAGGATATGTCGGGATATGAAGTTACACGTGAAGATGGTTTAAATCTCCAAAAATGTTTTATTCAGAATAATTCTAAGGATATGTTAAAGTAATATCACAGACGTGATTGGTTTAACAATATCCGCTAGATGTTTCTTGTTTGTTCTTATTGGAATATTAAAATCGGTGATTTTTACGTAAGTTTGCAAGTGGAAATGGATGTTTTAAAGCACCAATGTATTACAATAATTGGCGCACTAACAGCCTAAGTTTACGTAATTCTTTGCCTTTGTAATTTCATTGCATTAAAGTGAATACGCAAATATTCTATTAGAATACTTAATGTTAATTCAGTATTCGTAATTTAACATTTTGGCCAAAAGTTAATTCATTTCAAGGCAATTTTTGTTTTTGTAACTTACTATTGAAATAAATTAAATAAAACAACAAACTTGAATTGCTTCTTCAGATTAAGACTTCTTGGCCCAAGAGATTACCCAATTTACCAAATAAAATATTTATATTTCAATTATTCATGTTTCACTTGCTGTGCATAATTTCTATTCAAACCACTATTTAAATGAAAAGATGTATAAAATTCATACACAAATATATCGAGATAAAATGCGACATTGTATATATGAAAGAAGGACTTCATAATGATAAATTTTGGTTTTAGTTCTTTCTTTAGCGAAGTGGAAGGAGGAAGAAATAAAACTTAATGTTACGCCATATCAACAAAGAAGTAGAAGAAAAGGAACAAACGTAGAAGGAACGACATCAGAAATTCTCCATATGAATGGAGATTGTTTTTTGGAACATCGTCTTCTGCATCTTCAACGTCTTCATAATGAGTTTCACCATTGTCAAATGTCGCAAAAATATTGTGTTACGTTGTTTGCATCGTACGAATTTGCTCTCAAACTGTCATTATTGTCGTTGTTGCCACTGGAGTAATAGTTTGAACAAAAAGTAATACTAATTCACCCCGAAAAAGGAACATCAGCAACAAAAGTAATGCTAAGCCATTATCCTTGTGCTTCCTCCATTCGGCTCCTTCATAGTGTAGCGATAGGAAAATAACGATAAATTTGAATGTTGTTACCGTTGCCGCACAGTTGCACGAACTAGCAACTTTTTTCCAGAGAACCTAATAATGCAACATCTAAACGTGAATGTTTTGCAGTTGATGTGATTGTTGTTTACATTGTATTGTACTCGTATATACGATGCAGTGTGGATATTTTTCTTCTTTTTCGTGAAGTTATTGATGAGAATGACAGGGATAACTAGCAACAGGAGCAAATACAATGGATACAACAAAATTTAGTTTGGGATTTCATTGTAACAAGAAAATGGGACGAAAATGGAATATAAATTTGAGTTTCTCAATTTTGAAAAAAAAATAAATGTTATTTTAAATTCTGGCTAACCTGCTTGATTTTTGTAAATGATCATATATTTTTCAAATCTGGAGGTTTGTAAACAAATGAATCTATTCTGCAAAGAATAGATTTATTTTTAATAGAATTTAAGTTTGGAATGTTTTATAAATATTCGAATCGAGTGTTGATTATTGAAATGATGTTATTTCTTAAGTACATAGAATATTTTCAGAGGATACGTTTTTCAGGATTTTCCATCGAAGGGTCTAAAAAATGAAAATAATAACGTCCAAATGTTATCATTTGTTTGGAAGTGGTGGTCCTAGTTTTGCAATAACAACACAATATTGGGATCAGTCACTTGTACATCGTTTACAACAGGTTCATATCGAATATATTATTATGGATAAGTCTAATAGAACATTATCGGTACAACTCCAGATCTGACAAATTGCAACTGGGTGTTTGCTCTGACTATGACAAATCCGGAAAATGATGTAAGAAACACTGAGGAATCCTTACCACTTCTAAGTGAAATGTACATATTTAATGACATGGCTAAATTTATTCCTTTGCAAAATGAAGTCAACGATACTTTGCCTTCAGTGACGTCAACAAATACTTTGGTGCGGCATTTTACACATTATGAGGTCTAACAATATGAGGTGTATCATCTGGAAAGTCATGTCCTCGAAACACTCTATTGTCTCCACAACGTATGTCGCTTAAGAAAATTGGCATTCGCTGACTTATTCAAAGGCATCATTATGCATCTCTCGGTTGCTCTAGAAGTAAACTGAAATCATAATCTGGGTGCAGCAAAATTGTGATGTAGTTTGAAATGAACCCTAGATCATTTCTTCCGATGGAATGTTGGTGGAATTTTGGCGAGGAAGATGGATTTTATCCACGTTTCCATGGTTTCCAGTTCAGATTTGCCCTGGTCCTAAGACGAGTATAAAGCAAAACTCGCAGTGGCTCTTTCCTCTTTATCTATTTCAGATCAACCCTGAACGTGACTAAGAATCTTCAGAATCAGATGCTAATAATTTTAATTAGCTAATTATTTTAGCCAAGTTTTTGGATGTCTTTAATTACTTAATTAATTACTGATTATTATCAGACTTTATACATTATACATTCAATATATAATTCAATTTTAGGCTTCCAAACAAAATATGTTGTGCGTGGAAAATTTAAAATTTTAAGTTGGCCACCACAGTTTATTATTACCTGATAATTTGAACCAAGGAAAATAACAAAAACGAGAAACTTTACCATTTGGTTCTATTCGACAACTTCTTTCCATTTTTCGCCTACAAATTTAAAATTTTAATTTTTATTCATTCATCGTCCCATTCAATTTAAAGTTACACTTCAAAATTGGCCACTTGTCCCCATTGAGAACACATGTCCAGGTCATGACAAATCGAAAACTGAACTGAAGCGTTTGAATAAATGTGCCCGCTCCAAGGAAAAACGGCATCAATGTTTCCTCCTTCCAAAAGCACGTCCAATTTTTTGTAGCCCAACAGACGTGACTAGAAAAATTACTTAAAATTTCACTAGTCGACGACGACAACGTAACTTCTAATAACTTTGATTTAATCTAATTAAACCCAACAACTGTATGAGGAACGAATGTTACATTTAATTTTAACTGTAATAAACTTGAACATTCTATATGTAAATTTCCATGTGGCCGTGTGTCCTGATTTGGATATTTTTAACCTTTTTTTAATTGTTCCATTCCTTTTTGTTGGTTTTGTTTGTAGACATTCTTTGAAAATGCACTGGCTGACACAACATGTAACCACACCGGACCGACGTTTCGTGTGTCCTCATGAGAATTGTGAATACCGAGCGGTAAACAATTCACTGTTAAAAGTCCACTTGGCCTCACATTCGATTGAAAGTTTCAAATGCTCGCAGGATGGCTGCAGTTATGAGGGAAAGAGCAAGTTGCATTTAAAAAGGTAAGTAGCGCAACACAACTTAATAAAATTGTTGTAGCGAGATGGGTTGTCTTTAACAATTGTAGGAAACTAAATATTAAGTTTCAGATGTCCACTTGCATCTGATACTGAATAATAATATCGACGCCTACCTTGGTTTATTTGTGGTATCTGTAGCTTCCAAATTGGCTTTACGTAACAGTCAAAAAAGAAAAAAATAAATTCCACTTCTACTTGTTGATAAAATGTAGAGAATTAATCTCGACATCATTCGATGCTGAGAAACCAACAATATTATAAAGTTTTAGTTATTGAGCTGTTCAAAAAGGCAATAATTTTGTATTTAATATCATGATAGACAGAGAGGAAACATTGACAATATAGGTACATGTATGTAAATATTTTTGCTGCTGCAACTTTCAATTATTAATTTGTTAATAAGAGAACTTCAGAAATATTGACGTTTGGAATCTGACTGCTCCGCTTGCTGGACGTAGCGATAGGGGACAATTTTCCGCACCTCTTCTTAAAGCCATACAAATGGCTTTAAAATCTAAAATGTTGTATAATAATTTGTTTTAATGGGTTGTACAAATATTTCAAAAGATATACAGATATTTGATAAAGAGCGTGGCAAATTGTTATGTTAAGCAGTAGAAAATATTAAGACTGTGTACCAATTTGAAACTAAATATGTATTAGTAATTTTTGTCTAATCAGACCTTTTTCGACTTAGAAAAAGATTACAACTTGAAAATTTCTGTTAGCATTGGGAAAGGTTGACACGAGTGGCTGCGACATCCTATCAGCGATACGGACTAACGTCGGTCATTCGTCCTGGAAAGCCATTAAACGTAAAGTCTAACGCATCTTCTTCCACATTCCCATTGGCGAGTGCGTAATATCAATACATTAAAAAAAAAATATATATGATGCAATTTGTATGTTTAAATACCCAAAATACATTTAAACTATGTGAATTGATCTACCTCATGCTGCGTCATTTTCTGAAATTCAGGCGGGTTGTGCTTTAATGTCTGTGTTTTTGCTTAGGCGAAAAATTATCTGCTGATCAGTCAGATAGGGCCGGGTCAGTGAAGCTTGCTTTAAGTCCACGGCTTTGATTTTACGAAATATTGTGCTGTGCCAAGTTTACAGTAAAGATTTAAAGATATTTCTAGTGCAGTCTGTTATATGTGTATGCAAGGTGCGATCAAAAAATAACCGTTATTTTCAATTTTTTCAAAAAGTATTTATTTAATATTATATGTATATAAATACATCAATATAACACACTTATGCCAGCGTTTTTTCCAATCATCGAAACACTTCTGAAACGCGGTTTTTGGTATCACCAACAGCTCCTGTTTCGATTTTTCATCGTTTATCGGTGTCTTCAGTTTTGGGAAGAGGAAAAAGTTAGCGGGGGCCAAGTCCGGTGAATACGGTGGTTGAGGCATGCTTGCGGTTTTGTTTTTGGCCAAAAACTCACGCACAAGCATCGATCCATGATTGGCTTTTCCACAATTCTGTGCGTTTCTGACGAATTGCTTCGCGCAAACGACGCATAACTTCAAGGTAGTATTCCTTGTTGACCGTACGACCTTGTGGCAAGAATTCATGATGAACCACGCCATTGCAATCGAAGAAAACAGTGAGCAAAACCTTCACATTTGACCGAACTTGACGTGCTTTTTTCGGTCTTGGCTCTTCTGGGCACTTCCATTGGGATGATTGGGCTTTGGTTTCAATGTCATAGACATACACCCATGATTCGTCACCAGTTATGACCTTTTTAAGGAAATCTGGATCGTCGTTGTCGACGTTCAACAGCTCCTGAACGATGTTCATGCGACGTTGTTTATGCTCAAAATTTAGCAATTTCGGAACAATCTTCGCTTCCACACGTTTCGTGCCTAAAACATCCGTTAAAATTGCTTCGCATGAGCCGAACGATGTGCCAGCATCATCAGTAACCTCTCTAACAGTGATTCGACGATTATCCAAAATTATTTTCTTCACTGCTTCAATGTTTTCATCGGTTGTTGACGTGCTCGGGGGACCAGGACGAGCATCGCCATTGACATCTTCTCGGCTTTCCTTAAACCGGTTATACGACAATTGAACTTGTGTTTTGCTCATAGTATACTCGCCAAATTCATTTTTAATTTCATTTTTTACACAAAACTTAATACAGTTTCTTTGATCCATTTTTTCGAATAGTAAAAAATCGGAGAGCACACCAAAACACGACTAACCTTTTTATCTGTCAAAAACGAACTGACAGTCCAAAATGGCTGATATTGTCAACAGACATGTGTACCAACATAACAGAAAAAAACGCGAAAATCGAACGTACGTAACTCACGAAATTTGAAAAAAACCGTTTTTTTCATCACACCTCGTATGTATGTATGCATTGAAAATGTGTATGAAACGACACCTTTCATATAGAATAATGTCCTGGACGACATAAATAGAGCTGTTTTGGAAAACAACAACTACACCTTTTATACAACAAATATTTTTAAAAGGCAGAAAAATGTCTTGGATACGATTCTGTATTTTTTTTCTGCAATGAAGCTGTCTAATTATAGACTCATTAGAGATTCAGAATTAGCTTCCTCGAGATGCCATCATCGCGACAAACTATCCGTTCGAATCGAATATCATCCAAATTAGAAAAGATCGAGTTTCATTAAATTTTTTAATTTAATTAAATTAAAAAAAAAACGGCATACGTGTTTGAGCAAAAACTTGGTTTGCTGTTTTCTGTATTGTATCGTCTTGTCAATTGGTTGTGGGGATCATTATAGAACAAATCAAATGTGCAGGTTTTACATGAGTCTCGCTGTGAAAGCCATACCCATGGTGTGCCATCGCACAGGTGCTGTTTTCCATCATTTTTTTCTTGGTAATATGTTCTTTCTTTCTTTTAGCGACAGCAAGCGCCCATTTGGGGTACTCAAACTAATCCCGAAGGATTAGTCAAACTACCAGAGATTGGAAGTAGGTCCCTTGGAAAAGCTTCCTCAGGTCCCACTCCCTCACTCAGCCAAAGTACCTTTGTAGCTACTTGGTATGAAGTGAGCTACCTCCCGGGTAGGAGTTGAGGTATCTAGGAAGACCTCGGATAGACATAAACAGTGTTTTCCAAGCTAATGCCCTCCTTCACCAACGCAACCTGAAGCAACGCAAAAGCACTGAAAACACTTGTTCGGGCAACCACAGCCAGCACGATGCTCCCACTAGGGGTCCAACACCATTGACCAGGAAGGAACAATGTTCCTTGGTCCCCTGGTCACCCGTGCTACCAGAAGAGAAGAACCCTCTGGTCTGGGTTTCGCAGACAAGCTACTCCAGTTTTGCTTTATCATACCTCGCATGGAACTGGTAATCCATAATCTACTTGGTTTTCGAAAAACGAGTTCGAAGATCAGTTTGATGTCATATTATAGCTGAATCCCAAGACATAATCCACCTCTTCCTAGGGCGCCTACTACTTTGTTTTTGTACGCAGGCATCATACCCTTTGTCTGCTTAATTACAGGATCAGGTAGAGAGACTTGCGTTTTAGGGGTAAGCGGTACAAAGCATCCTAGGAAACACCCGCCTACCCACATCATTATAGAACAACAAGAAATTAAAACAAAAATCCTCCTACATTTATAATGTAGATATTAAACTTGACTTCAGATTAACATAGCAATCGTTTAGCGCCAACAACTTGAACTTGTTATTTCTGATGCTGGAACATCAGCAAATTATGAGGCGAATCTTCTTCTAAAATATATTACGTATGTCTGGATGGTCGTAATTTTATTGTGACGCTATAACTCATTAAAGGCCTCAAATGTCCAATCGCCCTCTCTAGATCACCCCACACCAAGTCATTATTTCCATAAAATGAGCAAATGTTGCAAACAACATTCCGCACTAAAACACAATGGAAATCTGATGAAAATGTCTTGAAATTGAATAAAATGAAATGCGAAAGAGTTAAAATCAGTTAAACACGATTTAAAAGACCAACTGCAATCGCAGACCACAAGGAAGCACTCGTAACTTATATCGAACGCAGTGACTTAAACAGGAACACGAAGATTTGGAATTAATTGCCGCATTGACCACAGCAGACCAGTGGTCTTTTTAGTCTTAAGTCTAAGGCCAAGTGAACACACACCAACGCAACGCACAAAAATGTGCATCCATTTAGGCACAGAAGCCGCCTTAAGAAAAGCGTTCGTTTTGGTAGGAGATTCCATTCCATACTCGCTGAAAATGCGGCAGCAAAATCTTCCCAGTTTCGTCTGGATCATTTTGTAAGAGTATCGCTGTTCTTGCCTCTTCTTGAGGCAAGCTTAATTAGCAACAAATAATGTTGCTGCGTGATTTGCCACCTCATTTGTGTTGTGTGCCTCCAAACGATGCAAGCCAGCAATTGTGTCGGTCGCTTCTTTGCTTTTAAATGACCATCTTTAACTCGATTGGCCCTTCCCTCCCTTCAGAACGTGAGTTTACTATATTCAAACGTTTGAATTTCAAATCGATTTCATTGGAATTGTCGGAGATTGAAGGTCCTCCATAGTAGAAGACAAAGACAACTTTGATTTTTAATTGAAGAGATCTTTGAAAAAGTGATTAAATTGAATTGCGCAATTCATGATTATGAGAGGGACAGGCAGTGGCCGTATGTGACCAGATCCCAGAAGATTTGAAGGAACAATGGTATGTTTTGTGTCATTGGCAAACATGGGCCACATTGTCCGCAAGCCAATCATATGCAGACTGTTGGCGACACCAAATGTCAAATCGGGACACGCATTCATAAGGACGACCAACAGCTCGGCCCGATAATATGGCAAAACAAGGAAAATGTCCCGAGAAAAATGTGTAATAAAACAAACAATGCCTCTGCAAGATCCGTACAGCATAATCAAAACAATCTCCAATGGTCCATTGTAATAAAAGCGTCCCTCTGTAGGATGTCTGTGCGGA